>VXBP01004365.1:6563-185901 GCA_013400115.1 Rhinopomastus cyanomelas
AATGTTTATAAGTACCTGAAGGCTGGCCAGGAGGGGGGGGACAGGCTCTTTTCACTTGCTCCCTGTGATAGGACAAGGAGCAATGGGTGTAAGTTGCAGCAGAGGAGGTTCCGCCTCAACACAAGGGGGAACTTCTTTACTGTGAGGGTCACAGAGCACTGGAACAGACTCCCCAGGGAGGTCGTGGAGTCTCCTTCTCTGGGGACTTTCAAGGCCCGCCTGGATGCGTTCCTCTGTGATCTGTGTTAGATAGTTTTGTCCTGCTCCGGCAGGGGGGTTGGACTCGATGATCTCTTGGGTCCCTTCCAACCCCTAACATCCTATGATCCTATGATCCTATGATCCTATGACTCAGTATGGAGAAAGACCTTCCAATACTCTTGCATCTTCCAGAGCGTGGAAGAGTTGATCACTACCTTCTCCAAAAGATTTGCACTTCTAAAATGCTCAGAGATACCGTGAGAGCCAGAGGTCCACCTGAAAGCAGTTTGCCTATAGTCCAAGGAGGGTCAGTCTTGAAGGATTTATCTGTCAGGACATCAGTGCCCATCCTGTTTACCCATGGGCTTATGGCATCCATTTATATTGGGCAGGGCACCCAGTGCTGCCATGGGCTACATGTCTTGCCTTGTCTCCTGGGTGAGCTCCAGCCCTGTCACTCCATCTCCTGCTTCTCCTAGCTGGACCCCTGGCTGGGTCCTGGTGCGGACCCCTGCTTTGCCTGGGGCTGCTGTGGACTCTATGGCAGCACCCTGCTCCACTCCGCTGTGCACAGATGTTGTGGGTGACTGTACTGCTGGTATGGGGCCCACCTACACCGGGGTCCCTCCTGGTACCTGTCTTGTCCCCCTGCGTGGGGCAGGCATATTCCTGGAGTATTTAACAAAGTGACTGTATCTGCCTGAGAGGCTGATTACATCCCATCCCTTGGGACAACAAAGACCAACAGCTTCTCCAAAGCTTTTCCAGGCATTGCCTGGGAAGAGGAATTTAGTGCAGAATATGTAAAAGTGGTTTCTCTTCACTTCCATAATGGAACATATGAGGATTCCTTCACCCTTGGGTCCAGGTTTTGCGTGTGCTCTGCTCCTCTTTACTGCCACGGAAAGGTGAGGTGCTTGCATGGGGTAGGGATGGAGGGAGGAGAGGACAGCTTAGTGTGGGGATATCATCGAGGTTTGGGTGTGTTGATGAGGCTGAGTGGTTTCTCCACCTCCATTTTTCTCTTCCTTCACCCAGCATTTATGTCTGCTGCACGTGCTCCCCTTTACACCGTGCCAGAGCTGTAACAGAAGGAAGGGGCAGGGAAGGGTTGGGGGAGGGAACAAAAAATCTCAGTAAAGTTTCTGTTCTGGAGAGAAAACAGGACTTTATCAAAATACTAACAGAGCAGCAGCTGGTGCCGATTAGCACGGCTCACTCCGAGTGAGACTTTTCCATTTACCCTCTGCTGTTTTTCTTTCTCTGGGCTTCACGTGGCTTTTTCACGAAGTGTGAAGGGTTTGGCCCACCAAGATTAATCTGCTCTTCTCATCCAGCACGGCTATTGTTTCTGAAGCTCTGCAATATGCATTCAAAACTGCAGTGTCCATTCAAAAGCCTGATTGCTCTGGAGGACCAAGTTGCCTCCATCTACCCATCCATTTATTCCTCCATCCATTCCTCCTTCCTTCCATCCATCCATCCATCAGACTTGTTGGATAATGAGAGATGAAGAGTCGTGGGAACTAAAATTGTGTTGTGGGGTCTGACTCCCAAAATACTAGAGGGGTCCAGGTGCAAATGCTCTGCACCTTTGCAAGAGGTGCTGCCATGTTCTGGACTGCAGCCCCGTGCTGGGCTTTTGTATTGCTCATTCCTTTGAGGAAGAGGAGGCTGAGGGGAGACCTCATCACTCCCTACAACTATTTGAAAGGACATTGTAGAGATGTTGGTGCTGGTCTCTTCTCTCAGGTCATTAGCGACAGAGCGAGAGGGAAGGGCTTCAAGCTCCAACAGGGGAGGGTTAGACTGGACATCAGAAGAAATTCTTCCTGGAGAGAGTGGCCAGGCACTGGGATGGGCTGCCCAGGGTGGTGGTTGAGTCCACATCCCCAGATGGGTTTAAGGGTCACTTGGATGTGGTGTTGGGGGACCTGGTTTAGGGGTGACCTTGTGGAGTGGGGTTGATGGTTGGACTTGATGATCCTGGGGGTCTTTTCCAACCTGAATGATTCTATGACTCATAAATGCGTGTTTTTAGGGATATTATTCCTGACTATAAAGTAGAAACAGCTTTTAGAAGCAGAGGATAAAAGTTTGGCTGGGAACTCTGAGCTGGAGGACCAATCACTTGGGAATTACTGTGAAGTGTTTGATCTGTCCTGGGCCAGCAAATGCTGAGCCAGCTCCTGCCATTAAGTGGAAGTTATTTTTTGCATCCACCAGGGTCCTATAAAACCATTTCCTCCGGGACCTAAAGGGACAGCCAGGGCTGCTTTTCTTCTCCACTACACCCCCCCCCACCCCACCCCCAACACTGTCAATGTGTGAATGCAGAGGGAAGGAGGACGTGCTGTGTGACAGATTTAGAGGTAGCCTAAGGGCTCTATTGCCTCTTTCCAAGAGACTTTGCCAGAGTGCTGGGATTGCCTCCTGTTCATCTGGAGAGAAGGCTGGTCTGGTACTTAACAGGCAGAGCTGGTGCTCATGAAGCCCGAGCCCTACACTCACCCGTGCTGCTTCTGGGATCAGCCTGAGGAGATCATGTAGTCCAGCAACACAGGGGAAAGCTCTGTCTTCCCATGCAGTGGGGAGAGCAAAGTCAGTGCAGATGGTGCAGACCAAGCTTCCTTCAAGTAATTCTGCGTACGCCTTGAATTTCCAGAGATGAGCTCCCTGGACATCCTGCCTTCCTGTATCATCCCGCCCTCCTCCTCACACTTGCTTCTTGGAACCCTTCGTTGGCTTTTTGAAGCGTATGTGTGCTACTCAGCATTCTTTGGTTGCTCTGGGGATCTCAGCCCTGTGTTGAAGCATATTCAAATGGGCAAGCGTAAGGGTTGTGCTCAAAGAGTCACCACTCCCAGATAACAGCCCTCAAGGCCAGCAGTGGGACATACAGGGGGTGTATTTTCTGCAAGAGGTGAGCACTTTGGCATTAACAAATCTAAGAAGTGATGGGGAAGGTGACATCTCTACCTGCCAAGTGGTGCCATTTGGCTCTTGTGCTTGCCTTGGCCAATTATTTTGGTTGCTCTGGGAATCCATTTGCAAGGGCAAAAAACCTCAACCTTCTCCCTGTCTCTGCCCCACCCCTGAGTGCTAAAGCAGACCCCATGAGGTGAAGAGCCTGGAGGTGTAAGTGGAAGAAGACCTGACAGATCCGTGTTCTCTGGTTGTGCCTGGGGGCTTTTCCCGTTGAAAGGCCTGGAAGGTCAGCGGGGAAATGATTCCAATTCCAGGCTTTCCAGCTTCCACGCTCATTTAACCCGAACCATTTCCTGCTCTCCAAGAGGGAAACAGGGATGAGGTTTGCAGATTCCAAGTAGGGGGAGGGACTGAAAATGATATCAGCAGTTTTACAGCCATTTCTTTTCTTGGCAGGACATCAGGGAGACCTTCTCTCCGCCTGTAGGACAGAAGGAGGAGGAATGCAAATGCTGAAACATTTTTCAGTTTGCCCTGATTATCTTTCCTCTCCCAGCAGTTTTATTAGGGTTCATAAATTCATTCTCAAAGCACAAATTCCCCGATGCCTCTTAACCCTTTATAGCCTCAGAGGTCACTCATCACGAGAGACTGTTGGCTGTTCAAGAAAAGCCACCCTTCTCCATCAATGCTCACTCCAAAGGCCGTGGCAAGGAACCACGTGGTGTCATCATTTGATAAGGCTCTGGCCAGCCTGATCTAGGGTGGGGTGTCCCTGCCCATGGCAGGGAAGTTGGGACTGGATGATCCTGTGGTCCCTTCTAACCCAGACTGACTCTGTGGTCTAGGTGATCCTGCTGTGGCAGGGGGATTGGACTAGATGATCTTTTGAGGTCCCTTCCAATCCCTAATGATTCTGTGATTGTATGAGTCATCTCCATCCAAAGAGAACAGAAATCACCGGAGAAAAGTGTGTCTGGGGCGAAGGTTTACATCAAGCCTTTTTTCATGATCATCCTTGTCTCACCCCCTGGTGTGCTCCTGTGCAAACACCTTGCTTAGGCTAAGCAGGTGAGAAGATGCAGCTGATAGGGACCCCAGATCTGGGAAGGACTGCATGGCTGTGGTCATCCAGTCTTTCTTGCTGAAGAATGTTGTCCCATCCACGGGTAGCAGGGATCCCATCTTTCAGATCTTCTCTACATTGAGATTCCTGCTTCTAAGCATCAAAGACCCTTGCTCCCAACAATCCCCAGTCTCCTGCTTCACCTGAGCCTATTGGCCACAGCACACCCTTTACTCTCTGTATGACACATATCTATGTACCTCTGTGTGATCATAGGATCATAGGATGTTAGGGGTTGGAAGGGACCCAAGAGATCATCGAGTCCAACCCCCCTGCCGGAGCAGGACAAGTGATGTGTTGGATCTTCTTAGAAATGCCACCAGCAAAGAGTGCAGCCTTGCTGGAGCTGGTTTTTCATGCAAAGAAAGGGAAAAAGACCCCAAGGAGAAATAACTGCCCTGCTGCTGCCTTTGCTCTTCATCCACAGCACTTGGAGGGAGGGATGTGTCTGTGTTTCCCAGTCCCGAGCGCAGTGAGAGCCCACAGCCTGAGTGTCACAGTAATGATAAGGTTGGAAAAGACCTTAAAGATCATCCAGTCCAACCTAAGTCCAAATAAACCAAGTAAACCTAACACCTAACATCTATATCATGCCACAACAGTGTTGCTTACAGTTCTGGAAAGATTTCTTAGCACTGTTGCCTCAGAACATGAAAATAAGCTCCATTCAAAACCAGAAGTTGTATGTTCTGTACCAGTTTGGGTGAAGTATGCTGTGTCCAGTTTTAGGCTTCCTGGTATGCGAGAGACGTTGACAGATCTACAGCAAGTGGAAGTCCACAAGGCTGTTCGTGGCTACAGGACACGAAATGTGAAGAACAACTGGAGGAGCTGCATTTGTTCAGCTTTAAAAGAATTAAGTTTCAGGGAGATCTTACTGCTGTCAACCATCACCTTGTGGGAAGGCACAGAAAACATGGAGCCCCCGTGGAAACGGTGATGGGACAAGACAAACGTATAAACGGCAACGTGGGACTTTCAGATTCTATTAAGTAGAAAAGTTTTCGCCATAATTGGTGTCATAGAAACAAGAACTCTGAGAACACAGGGAAGTGGGTAAGAGGGGATATGACGTCGGAATGTGGTATTTCCTCAGAAGAATTTCCATGCGGCGGCTTCGGTGCAGTGCCGCCCCAGCATGGCACGAGAGTAGCAGAGCATTCCTCATTCCCAGCTCAGCCTCGTTGCCTGTTGCCTTCTTAAACCTGAGGTAATAGGAACTTTCTTGGCAAGAGAGTTTTCTTCATAGAGAGCCAAGATAAATCCATGAGTACCGGAGGGCTCTGTGAAGTGCAGCGTAGTAGGAACCTGTCCAGCCGATAACTCTTCTCCAGGCTGGTGGGTTCACCTGGCAGCATGCAGCTCTTTTGGAGAACAGTGATGTTGAGTGAAATGTTTTGGAGCTGGTGCTTGCTGAGCAGCCTTATTCTAGTGTGTGAGCCTGTTTTCCCTGCCAGCTTTGCTAAAATGGCAAAAATTGTTTGCACAGGCATGCTCTCGGTGATGAAATTCCTCACTGATCTAGAGCTAGCTATGTTTCACTCTCAGCTTCTCCCTGAAGATGGGGCCTCATGGTATCTCTGTGGATCTGCTGAACCATTCACGATGTGAGGTTACCAACCCTGCTGTCCTACCAGGTGTCCTGAGTGGTCCTTGAAAAGAAAACCTAGGGGGGCACCAACCTTAAACTGAGTATTTCTGCAAAGGGAACCTCTCCCTCTGGGTTGAAGGGATCAGTCTAGTGGGAGGATTTGAGTCCATTTTTTTCAGATTTAGCCCTTTCCTGGGCAATTGACTTGGGTAGATTTGGGATTTTTTCCCCCCTCATGGAGATGTCAGGGATGGGAACTGGCGACTTGTAAAACATTAAAAACACACCCGGAAAAAAAAGCTGCTCCCAGTTAGGCTGGTCCGAAGGAGCAGAACAAGTCTGTACGTGGAGAAAGCTGACATGTTATTTGCTTGCTGCTTGCTGCAGGAGAGGGGAGCGAAAGCCAGAGAAGCGCAGCGGCACGTTGTGTTGCTTCGGCACAAAATGTTTACGTTTCCCCCACATTTCCCGCAAGGCTTTAGCTCTCCTCCAAATGCGGCACAGGAGGAGCAGATGCTCAGTGGTCTCTGGATCTACTGTTTGGTTGAGCACCGTGACACGTACACGCATCCACACACACACACGAGACACGTTTTAGTTCTAGTGTTTAAATGGAGGGTGGGATACCCTTCGGCACTGCGTATGTGCTCTAGACTCACTCGCTCCCCATTGCTGCCAATGCCTAGACTGGGGATACGAAACAGCCACAAATATGCGGCTAGCGGAGATGCGGGAATTCGTTTGGAGGGAGCCAAGTGTGATCTCTGCTCGATATGTTTGCAAGGGAGGGATCATTACAGCTGCAGGAGAGAAGGGTTCCGTGGTGGTGTCAGCCTGCAACACGCATCATGGCCTCGTGTTCCCAAGTGCCTCGGGGCAAAACTGAAGCTTTTAACCAGAAAACAGCAAGTAGTTTCCATGCCACGTCAGAGATGTACGTGTCTGCATATGTGCTTGTGTGTGTAGATATAGGAAACACCTGTTTGCACGTTGTTGACACCTTTTGTAGGTTTTTGCACTGCTATGGCTACCATGAAATGATTGAAAGAAGGTACGTGGTGGGTACGTGCCAGGAGGCAGCATCCCCATGGCATGATCTCTTGCCTTCCAGCTCCTCTGGGGATGGGGAGGTGGTTGAGGTTGGGGGAGGGGGGTCTGACCTGCAGAGCACTTGCTCTGCAACCTCTCGGCACATGCAAGATCTGCCTGTCATCACCCTGGCTGGTGCCACAATGAGCAACGAGGTGACAGTGGCTGGGAGTAGTGAGGGAGGGCTGGAGGAAAACAGGCAGCCGGGTGGGTGCTGGGGAGCAGAGAAAAGGGAAATTCAACACAAACTCAAGTGTTTTACCTTCTAAATCATCTTAGAGCTCTGCAGCCAAAGTGCTGCTCTGGTTTTGGTTTGTGGAAAGCTGTTCCATCTCTCTTCAATATTGTGATTTCCAATCCTTTGAGCCTGGTCATCCCAGAGGATACTGGAGCTGCCTCAAGCTTCCTCAAGGGAGTGTTTGGATCAGATTCGCCACCCACATGCTCCCCATCTCAAATGAAGGCTGGACTTATGTGGGAGAACAGCTCTCTTGTGCTGGCATAACTTGCTATTGCTTGTCACAGGTTCCCTCCACACAACTGGAAAATGGTTAACCAGGCTTCAGGAGATCTCGGCAACTCTGCCACATCGCATGGCACTGAGCTCACTGCATGTCTGACCTTGAACCTGCCTGCAATCTTGCAGGCTGCCTGGGCCACATCAGATTTGCAAGGGTGCCCACAGACACAGAGCATCCCCGTCACCAGGAAGCTACGTGGTCAATCATGGGAGGAGGATGGCACCGAAGGGGAAGCATTAGTTCAGGGTACCCAAATTTGGCAAACAAAAAATGGAGCTTGAGGAGCACGGCCAGGGAGGAGCTACCAGCAGAACTGGAGCTGGTCCTCCTGGCCAAGACCTGTACCAGCACTATCTATACTAGCAGACATCTAGGCTACTTGTGCAGCTAGTATTCAAGAAAGTCTGCATGAAACAGATAGTCAAAGGCAATAAATCATAAAATCATAGAATTATTCAGGCTGGAAAAGACCCTTTAGACCATCAAGTCCAACCACTAACCCTACTTTACCAAGTTCACCACTAGACCATAACTCTAAGCACCACATAGAATCATAGGATCATTAGGGATTGGAAGGGACCTCGAAAGATCATCCAGTCCAATCCCCCTGCCACAGCAGCATCACCTAGACCAAGTTGCACAGAAACACATCCAGGCAGGTTTTAGGTGTCTCTGGAAGAAGGAGGCTCCACAACCTCCCTGGACAGCCCATTCCAGTGCTCTGTCACCATCATCATGAAGTTCCTTCTGATATTGATGTGGAACCTTCTGTGTTCCAACTTACACCCATTGACCCTCATTCTATCACTAGATGACATTGAGAAGAGCCCGGCTCCCCTCCTGACACCCACCCTTCAAATATTTGTAGACATTAATGAGGTCACCCCTCAGTCTAAATGACTTTTAACCACATCCAGGGATGGTGGCTCAACTCCCTCCCTGGGCAGCCTGTTCCAAGGGCTGACTGCTCTTTCATTAAATCTGTTTTTCCTAATGTCTTGCCTAAACCTCTCCTGGTGCAGCCTGAGGCTATTCTGTCTTGTTCTATCACTAATTACCTGCGAGAAGAGGCCAGCACCCACCTGTTTACAGTTCACGTGGGCTTAGAGCACTGAAGTGACCTTTTCACTCTCAGGTCAGCTGAACAATATGAGGATGACACAAGACACCCTAAATTGGCAGCTCCTTAGGAAAATGTGCATGAACCTGCTCCATCACTGGCCAAAAAAGTGCAAGGTACACTGGAGCGTGAGAGTGTTTGCTGTTGGAAAGGAGGGATCCCTTAAAAGGTTAAGGGCAGGAAGATACTGGTATGAAGAATTGCTTTTCTGACCCACGCAAGCAAAGCCTCCAGTCTGATTCCCATGGCAGCTTGTCGCCGTGGGCTCTGCTCCCTTTGCCCACCTCTATCCGTGCAATGTTCCTAAACATTTCTCCCCCAGCTCTCACTGGGGAACACGTGGGAGCCTTTGCCCAGAGACACCCGGCGCACTTTGCTTTGCTCCCAAACATCGACTTCCCCCATCTCGTTCCCTGGAGGATTTTGAACTCTCCATCTCTTTTGTTTTGTCTTTTTTTGGCAGTAAAAGCATCGAGACACTCAATCCTCCCATTAACTGTCCTTCATTGCATCCTCTCAGCTTTTGACCCATCTCTTACCACCGCTGTCCTACCTCTTTTTTCAACCCACCTCAATCTTCACCCCACCGTTGAGGTGGATTTCCCTCCCTTCCATGGGAAAAGTGAAGGGAATTGATGGGGTGAAGCCTGTGGACTTGATGGGGGCACAGCATCCTCTACAACCCCCAGACCCTTGTGCCTGCCCCTGCTTCCCCAGGCAGCTGTTGGGAAAGATCAAAGCAAGTGGCAAAAATAGCAACAGGGGAAGAGCTCGTGGGTTTGACATATGGAGGCCAGAAGCAGCTCCTGCTTTTGCGAGGAGGTGAAGGAGGAAGGGTGAAAGCGGGTTTATGGTCTCTTACGTTTTTACTGGGATTAAAAACTTGTTGTAAAGCTACGTGGTTTGCTCTTACTTGAGCTAGTGGTGTCCTTGGCCTTAGTCCTCTGCAAGCCCTTACTCTGAGCAGTGGGGATGTGACCAGTGCTAATAAATGAAGACCTGGGCATCTTCTGACGGCTAAAACCCTGACTGGTCAGTGATGCATCACCTGGCAGCCTTGTTTTCATTCCTAGGGGCTTTGAGAGGCACCTGAGGTGTGTCTAGGATCACACAGGTGCTGTTTCCTTTTGGGGACAGAGATTTTCAATAAGAAGGACACAGAAGCCACCCTGGACCCAAGGGGATGTCCAAGTAAGAGCCCAGTTGTTCAAGGCCTGTCTGGGATGCCTGTCTCTGGTCCTTTTTCAAAATCCAACCTTTGGACAACATGTGTGATAAAAAGCCACGCCAGGAATGGTTTGGTTTGTTTTCTTTTAACAGGAGAAGCCCATGACATAAACAGAAAACTTCATTTCTGTGAGACACAATGTACCATCTGATCCCAAGCAGGTTGGAATTTCCTTTTTCAGTTTTTAGGCTTTTTTTTTGTTTGAGGTTTGTGGGTTTTTTTTCTTTCCCCAAGCTGCTCAATCTGTTGAAAAGCTGGAACTGCTGGAAAATGTGTGGTGACCCATGGCATGTGGAGCTGGTGGACTCCCTGTACACCTTTAGACCTTTCCAGCCTTCGCCCCCATGATTGCCAGGTTGTAGGGTGAGTGACTAGGAAGACAAATATGAGCCAGCAGTGTGCCCAGGTGGCCAAGAAGGCAAATGGCGTCCTGGCTTGTATTAGAGATAGGGTGGTCAGCAGGAATAGGGAGGTGATCGTCCCCCTGTATTTGGCACTGGTGAGGCCACATCTTGAGTGTTGTGTCCAGTTTTGGGCACCTCAACACAAGAGAGATGTGGAGGTGCTGGAGTAGGTGCAGAGAAGGACAACTAAGCTGGTGAAGGGCCTGGAGAATAAATCTTATGAGGAAAGACTGAGAGAGCTGGGGTTCTTTAGTTTGAAGAGGAGGAGGCTGAGAGGAGACCCTGTCACTCTCTACAACTACCTGAAGGGACATTGTGGAGAGGTTGGTGCTGGTCTCTTCTCACAAGCAATTGGTGATAGAACAAGAGGGAATGGGTTCAAGTTACAACAGGGTGTGTTTAGACTTGGTGTTAGGAAACATTTTTCCCAGAAAGGGTGGTCAGACACTGGAATGGGCTTCCCAGGGAGGTGGTCGAGTCGCCATCGCTGGATGTGTATAAAAATTGTTTGGATGAGGTGTTGAGGGATCTGGTTTAGGGGTGAACTTGTAAGGTAGGGTAGATGGTTGGACTGGATGATCCCAGAGATCTTTTCCAACCAGAGTGATTCTGTGATTCTGTGCTCTAGTGCTGAAACAACACTTTTCTTCTTGCCATGGTGGCTTCCAACCACTACAATGGAAAGCATCCCTCATTTGCACTGCCTTGATGTGTGGGTTTGGTGGTTTGCCCACCTCGAAGCAGGGTTCCTGCGCGTGAGACTGGACACATGGCTAATGATGATGCAAAACCCTACCAGGCTGCACGTCTGAGTGCTTGCCTTGTGCGGCTTCCACTGGCGGTGGCTAAGAGACTAAGAAACCTTCTTGAGATCTCATGAATTCCACTTGCTCCTCAGCCATCACAGGCACCAGGGGATCACAGAATGGGGCAATGCTCACCAGAAGTCTGGGGAAAAGGAAAGTGGTTAAAAAAGGGCGCAGGTGCTGGAGGCTGGACTGGGTAGGGGTGAGAGGAAAGAAATGCAAAGGGGTTTGTTCTGTTTTTTCCAGCGGTGAGGGCAGACCGGATGAAAAGTGCCTTCATGTGAAACTGGAGCTGCATGCAGGAGTGGTCTTTCTGTGCGCGGATGTAGCCTTCAATCAGGATGATGTAAACACTGCTGCAGAATTTTTTGACTGGGCTGTTTGGGAAACGTGATCGATTAAATACGACAAACAAGTTTTCTGGACGTTTATTTATCCGCCTTTTTGTTGGTGCCAGTTTCATGTTAGGCAAAGCTCTGGCTACCAGACCAGTCCTAAGCCTTGGGGGCGGGCAAGGCTCGGGGGGAGGGAGCCACAAGGAGAGTGTTTTCCAAGCCTCATCTAATTTAAAGCATCTTTTGCTGAGTGGTGCAGCGAAGAGGATGTGGCTAACACAAATAAAAAAATCATAAAGGGATCAAAGTGTGTGTGCAAATTCATTCCTTGTGGCAGGAGCTCTGCCAGTTTGCTTGCTTGCTTGCTTTCCCCTCCAAAAAGTCCTCTCCCCACTCGTAGCCCCCCCATGATGGAGTAAGTAAATCGCATGTCAGAGTCTCTTCTGGATTTCATAAGGGTTCAGCATTGATGGATGGTCGGGATGACACCAGAGCCTGTACATTGTGCCGGAGATCTGAGCCGCTCCCCATCGGTCCCACGGTTACACATGAAGCAGCCGCGTGAGTGCGATCTATTTATAGGCAGTTCAAAGGCACCACAAATGTGGGTGGATGCTGGCGCGAAGCTCCAGGCCACCAGGAAGCTCTCTAGCACTTGCAGGAACCTGACATTACCCCAGAGCCTGAGTGCTTCCTGGTGAGGTAAAAGCTGAGGAAAGATGGGCTGGGGGAAAACAAGTAAAATAAGAGCAATCCAGCCTTTGGAGTCAAGAGTGATTCGTGTCAGACGGCACTGGAGGGGAGAATTAGGTGACTGGATCTTACCGAGGTACCTAGGTCTGAAGGCATCAGAAGAGCTGAGTGGGCTGAACCAATGACAAAGGTGTCTCCAGTGCTAGATTGGCATCAAATATGAGTAAATCTGCAGCGTTCAGGTTAGAAACCTCTGCTGTGATGGATTGGAAGGGACCCAAGAGATCATCGAGTCCAACCCCCCTGCCGCAGCAGGACAAAACTATCTAACACAGATCACAGAGGAACGCATCCAGGCAGCCTTGAAAGTCCCCACAGAAGGAGACTCCACGACCTCCCTGGGGAGTCTGTTCCAGTGCTCCGTGACCCTCACAGCAAAGAAGTTCCCCCTTGTGTTGAGGCGGAACCTCCTCTGCTGCAACTTACACCCATTGCTCCTTGTCCTATCACAGGGAGCAAGTGAAAAGAGCCTGTCCCCCCCCTCCTGGCCAGCCTTCAGGTACTTATAAACATTGATCAAATCTCCCCTAAGTCTTCTCTTCTCCAGACTAAAAAGCCCCAAGTCCCTCAGCCTCTCCTCATAAGCCATGCCCTCCTGTCCCCTAATCATCCTCGTAGCCCTCCGCTGGACCCTCTCCAGCAGATCCCTGTCCCTCTTAAACCGGGGGGCCCAAAACTGAACACAGTACTCAAGATGAGGCCTCACCAGGGCAGAGTAGAGGGGGAGAAGAACTTCCCTCGATCTGCTGGACACACTCCTCCTAATACACCCCAGGATCCCGTTGGCCTTCTTGGCCACCAGGGCACATTGCTGTGCCATGGTTAACCTGTTGTCCACCAGGACCCCCAGGTCCCTCTCCACAGGACTGCTTTCCAGTAGATCACCTCCCAGCCTGTACTGGTGGAGTTTGTTATTCCTCCCCAGATGCAGGACTCTGCACTTGTCCCTGTTGAACCTCATCTGGTTTCTCTGTGCCCAGCCCTCCAGTCTGTCCAGGTCTCTCTGGATGGCAGCACAGCCCTCAGCCGTATCAGCCAAGCCTCCCAGCTTGGTCTTCAGGCTCTGCTGGGGCATTCCCACATGTGGGTTCTGCTGACAAAGGGCAGGCAAGAGCCGATGCCACCCCTGCGTTAACGGCTACACAATTAGTGGTGCAAGTGTTGAAGGGCTGACCCGAGTTACAATGACCAATGTGTTAGAGGTGTTGCAGACCCACCAGAGCACCTCCATGGCCCACTGTGGGGGGGTCAATGCCAAGCACTGAGCACAGGCTGCTCCTTCCAGCCTCATGCTTTGAGCTCCTGCTTCGTACTGCATTCTGCTCAGATGATGCCCAGGTTTGCGTAGGGTTGGGAAGAACAACACCGTGCAACAGGGCCTGAGACCCCAAATAGCCCCACTGCAAGTGTCATCTCCATCTGCTGGTTTGCAGTGTCACAGAATCACAGAACATCAGAGATTGGAAGGGACCTTGAAAGATCAGCTAGTCCGACCCCCTGCCAGAGCAGGATCATCTAGACCAAGTCACACAGGAACATATCCAGGCGGGTCTTAAACATCTCCAGAGAAGGAGGCTCCACAACCCCCCTTGGCAGCCTGTTCCAGTGCTCTTTCACCCTCACTGGGAAGAAGTTCCTTCTCATATTTATGTGGAACCTCCTATGTTCCAGCTTACACCCATTGCTCCTTGTCCTACCACCAGATGACATTGAGAAGAGTCATCTCTCCTCCTGACTCCATCCTCCTGACACCCACCCTACACATATTTAGAAACATTAATGAGGTCACCCCTCAGTCTCCTCTTCTCCAAGCTAAAGACACCCAGCTCCCTCAGCCTTTCCTCATAACGGAGGTGCTCCACTTCCTTCATCATCCTTGTTGCTCTGCGCTGGACTCCCTCCAGCAGCTCTGTGTCGTTCTTCAACTGAGGAGCCCAGAACTGGACACAATACTCCCGATGTGGTCTCACCAGGGCAGAGTAGAGGAGAGGAACCTCTCTTGATCTGCTAACCACCCCAATTCTGATCCACCCCAGGATGCTGTTGGCACCATCCTACTGTCTTCTGACACCCCGATGCTGACATGCACATAGAGGAGAAGACATTTGTCTTCAAGGCAGCCACTGTAGCCGTTGAGTTGCTTGCTACTGCCTAGTCACAAGCCAGTTCTCATAGTTCAACAAACTCCTACCACCATGGAAACCACATGACACAGCAAGACCATGGCTGTGCTTCCTACGGGAGTGCTGGATAATATCTGCCGTGAACAAAGGCTGAAAACCCGGGCAAACCTAACGCTGGAAAGAGTCAGTCTGAAAAGCAAAGGGAACATGTCTTCAAAAACCCCGTGGCCTTGCTAATGAAAGATAAACACCCATTTTGCATCTGCAGATACAGGAAAAGGAAAACGAAGTCAAGGCGCGAGGTCTTGTTCTTTTATTCTAGGGATTCTTCCCCACTGAAGACTGTCAAGTGCTGCACGCCAACGCTTGGGAGACTGACAACGGTGTCCTTAAGTGCAAGGAATCAAAGCACGAGAGTGAGTTTTCATGGAGCCCAAACTGCTGTTCTTAGAAATGACCCAGAATCAAAAAATAAACAATTCATCAGGGAAAGAAATGCTCAGACTCGCAGGGGAGATAAACTCTCATCTGAGTGGAAGCAGAACCGCAAGTGAGCCACATCGTCACTCCCACACTTAGCTAATTGCACGATTGTTCAAGGGCAGAACCGAGAGGCTGGGAGCTGCAGAGCTGGATGGAGTAGATGACGTCTGAAGAGTAGGAAAAAAAGGCATAAAATAATAGTTTGTCCCTTATGGCAAGTTACAGACGCGTTGCTTTCCCAAGGTCAAGGATGGGAGTGTAAAGGATGGGTGGCACTGGCTCTGGGAAGTGAAGATGCTAGAAGTGCAGAAGAGAGATGGACATGACCTGAAGTCAGGAACCACTTTGATCAGGTGGGTAATCTACAAAGTCTTAGCTCAAGGAGTGCTTCTGACAGCTCTGGTTGAGCAGGCAGAGGCAAAAAGAGATCAAACTGGTGATGCATAGTCAGTCCAGGCTGCAGATGAGACACTCAATCATAGGAAAGAGATTTGAAGGGTTCTTCAACATCCGTAAGTGAAGATTTGATATTTGCTCCACTAAATGAGTAAATCATGCACAGAATCATGCAGAACATCAGAGACTGGAAGGGGCCTCGAAAGATCGTCTAGTCCAATCCCCCTGCCAGAGCAGGATCACGTAGACCAGGTCACACAGGAACATATCCAGGAGGGTTTTAAACATCTCCAGAGAAGGAGACTCCACAACCCCCCTGGGCAGCCCGTAAATGATGAGATAAGATTTCAATGCTAGAGCTTCCATGTGAAAACACACTACCTGTAGCAAACGAAAATAGTTGCTCTAATGAAAAGCAGATGCCCGTGCACTTCTACCCCATGAGAAAGCATGAAGCAGGTTGCCCTCAGCCTTGTAGGACTGATTCTCAGTTTCCAGCCCTGGTGTTGAGACACATGGAGCTGAGCGTGTCAGGGGCAGCAGGCTGTCCAGGCTGTGGTGGGATTCACATCATAATAGACCTTCCTTGGGTCGCTCTTTTCTGTGGCAATGAAAACTTCTTGGGATGGTCCCACCAGCAAGGGGTGGTCTGGGGAAGGGACCATGTCCTGGCAGCTACAAGCCTGTCAGTCTCACCTCAGTGCCAGGGAACGTTATGGAACAGATAACTTTGAGAGGCATCACAGAGCAATTAAAGTTCAACCAGGAGATCAGGCCCAGCCAGCAGGGGTTCATGAGAGGCAGATCCTGCGTGACAAACCTGACCTCATTCTGTGACAAGGTCACCTGCTTAATGGATGAGGGAGAGCCGGTCAGTGTAGCCTGCCTGGACTTCAGTAAGGCCTTTGGCACTGTGCCCCACAACATTCTCATGAATAAGCTGGCTGCCCATGGCTCGGATGGGCACGAGCTCTGCCAGGTGGAACACTGGCTGGAGGGCTGGGCCCAGAGGGTTGTGATCAGTGGAGCTAAGTCCAGTTGGAGACGGTGTCCCCTAGGGCCACTCCTGTTCAAAGTCTTTCTCAATGGTCTTGATGAGGGCACTGAGTGCACCCTCAATGAGTTTGCAGGTGACACCAAGTTGGGAGGGAGTGTCGGTGTGCTGGAGGGTGGTGACGCTCTTCAGAGGGACCTTGACAGGCTGCATCAGTGGGCTGAGGATCATTGTCTGGGTTTCTGTGGAGCCAAGCGTCTGGTCCTGCGTTTTGGTCACAGCAGTCCCATGCAGCACTACAGGCTTGGGGCTGGGTGGCTGGAAACCAGTCTGGTAGAGAGGACCTGGGGGTTCTAACTGACAGGTGGCGCAGTATGAGCCAGTAGTGTGCCCAGGTGGCCAAGGCGGTCAATGGCATCGTGGCCTGTGTGTCCAGCAGGAGTAGGGAGGTGATTGTCCCCCTGCACTCAGCACTGGTGAGGCTATACCTTGAGTACTGAGTCCACTTTTGGGCACCTCAGGACAAGGGAGACATTGAGGTGCTGGAGTGAGTGCAGAGGAGGGCAACGAAGCTGGTGAAGGGCCTGGAGAATAAATCTTATGAGGAGAGATTGAGAGAGTTGGGGCTGTTTAGTTTGAGGAAGAGGAGGCTGAGGGAAGACCTCATCGCTCCCTACAACTATTTGAAAGGACATTGTAGAGATGTTGGTGCTGGTTTCTTCTCACAGGTAATTAGTGACAGAACCAGAGGGAAGGGCTTCAAGCTCCAATAGGGTAGGTTTAGATTAGACATCAGGAAGAAATTCTTCATGGAGAGAGTGGCCAGGCACTGGGATGGGCTGCCCAGGGTGGTGGTTGAGTCACCATCCATGGATGAGTTTAAAAGATTCTTAGGTGTGTTGTTGGGGGATCTGGTTTAGGGGTGAACTTGCAGAGTAGGGTTGATGGTTGGACTCGATGATCCCAGGGGTCTCTTCCAACCTGAATGATCCTGTGAATATGTGATTCTGAGCAGACAAGAGGCCTTGTAATGTTCTCTGCCATCTAAGTGTTGGGAGAGGAAAATGATGTCCGTAGTCTGAACATTGAAAATGCAGCTGGCACCAAGCACTTACCTCTCTGGGGTAAATGAAAGTCAAAACGAACATTCATGGAGCAGAGTTTTCTGCAAATGGAGCTGCAGTGAAAAGTCTTTGTTTCACACCAGAGAAAAAAGGGCAAAAGCCAAACTGATTTGTATTCTTGAAAAACAAAACCAAGCAAAGTGTCTTGGATGATTCCATAAAAATCCTAACAGAAACAGCAGCAAAAAGCCCAACAACCCCTGCAAAACCAATTCACCCAAAATAAGCACCAAGGGGCCTCTGGTCCTTGCAGGTACCTTCCCAGTGGCTTGTTTTTGTATCACACGAACACCGACAAAGTCATTAGAAGTAAGTTCTTGCCTTTTATTAGCAATAGCCACGGCTTTCTGATTCAAACCACATTCCATCTGCAGAACGGGGATTTTGATCAAAGCATTTTTAGAATCAGATGAAAGAAGTACTATCCAAAAAAAATGGTCGTGCAATACGAGCCAGGAAGTAGCTGTCCAGGAGAAGAGCTGGGGATATACCAGAAAATAAAACCAGCCCCCCCAGCCGACGCTGCAAATCACCCTGTAAACAGTGTCACAGCTCCAAGGGGCTGTTTTTCCTAATTCCTAGCAAGAAGACTCCAATTACCATGTTAAAAGGTGATTAAGTTAAGTCACGTGACCCTTCAGTAAGAGATTATCTTTATTATTACCATCCTTTAAATCTTTTCAGGTGGCTGGCATCATCCCAGGGATGACAAGAATGGCCAAGTGTGGCACAGCCAGGTTCTTCACAGTGGGACCTTTCCTGCTTAGTGTCCTCTTGCCGCTTCCCTGAAGCAAGTGGTAGTTTATTGGGGAAGCCTTTTTGATACGAGGAGCTGGTAGGTGAGGTGAGGGTATGGGAGGGTGTGCCAAGATGGAAGAGAGAGAGTAAAGAGGAGATGATGGGTAAGGAGAGAAGACATGTGGAAATGACCCTTAGGAGGTCCATGTTTTCCTGTTGATGAGATCCCAGCAGGCTCATGAAAAGAAGACCCTTTCAGCAGAGTTCATCCCTGTCTGATGGGTGTCTGTAGTGAAGACTGATTTCCTTCAGCATTGAAGGAACGCAGTTAAGCACAGAAACCTTAGTCCTCATGAATTCTAATTGTCTTCCACCCTCGTTCTGGCAGTGGGGAAGATGCTGAGTGCATTGTAGATCCAAGCTCTGTATGAGGCTCTAGGCCCCTCCACCAAAACCCAGTGCTGCAGGGTTTCTCTGCTGTGGTGTGGACATATCTGCTCTGGCTTTAAATGCACTCAGATCCTGGAAGAGCTCTAACCATGGAGCTCAACATGGCCTGATTAACTCTGTCAAGAAAACTTCAGTGTCTGCCAAGAACTTCAGAAAATTACAAAGAGCTGGACTTCCTGGACTGCCTTGTTCATGGAGATCTTGGGTATGCTTGTGGCCAGGTGCCATCTCTGGTGTTAGCATTGTAGGGGCTGGTGAAACCACAGTGTATGGGATAGTTATTTCCTAGTGGGACACCAACTATCTCCACCTCTGCCCTTCAGGGAGGACTGGGAGAGCTCCTGGTGATGGAGCAGCAGCACTCAGGAGATGTGCAGGACTGTGAGATGTGATTTTCTTCTCCCGAATATCTCACCTTGTCCTCCTGAGAGTTGTTGGAGCTTTGGATTGCGCCAAAAAAGAAAAAAAGAATCATAGAATCACAGAATCATCATGGCTGGAAAGGACCTCCAGGGTCATCAAGTCCAAGAAGGGCTGTTTCCAGAGGTGAGAGAGTGTTAATGAAATCTGTGGTTTTTATCAGCACATCTGTCAAAAAGAAAAGGCTGCTACAAATGGTTGTCTGTTCCATGCGATAACAGTTTCCCACTGAGAACACTGGACGGTACCAGACAGAGCCGCCACAGTGTTTCCCATGTCCAAGGGAAGCCTCTTCACAGACTCCCGAGGTTCTGGATGACTGTGGTGCTTCCAACATGGCGTCTGTGCCATGGCTATGAAAAACTAACCGTTATTGAGTCATAGAGTCATAGAATCATTAGGGATTGGAGGAGACCTCGAAAGATCATCCAGTCCAATCCCCCTGACACAGCAGGATCACCTAGACCAAGTCACACAGGAACACATCCAGGTGGGTTTTAAATGTCTTGCGAGAAGGAGACTCCACAGCCCCCCTGGGCTGCCTGTTCCAGTGCTCCGTCACCCTCACTGTGAACAAGTTCCTTCTCACATTCATATGGAACCTCACATGTTCCAACTTACACCCATTGCCCCTTGTCCTATCGCTAGATAACATTGAGAAGACCCTGGCTCCATCGTCCTGACGCCCACCCCTCACATATTTATCAACATTAATGAGGTCACCCCTCACTCCTATCAATCACATCCTGTGTGTTTCTTCTCTCCACATTCATTTATTTCAGCCTAATTAGAATAAAAATATAATACACAAATACATCCAGGGTACCTGGGGATGAATCATGGCTTGCTCCTGCAACTTGGTAGTCACCTGCACTGTGAAATACAAAAGTGATCTGAATGGAAGATTTGCACGTGGCAAGAAGAAGGTCAATGTAAAATCATAGGAATTTATGAGTTTTTCTAGTTTTGAGGTGTTTTTACAAAATGCAGGGGATTTTCATCGATGATACAAAAATACGCAAAACCACAGCCTTGCTTAAAGCTGAAAGCCAAAGGGAAGTCATTCAGGTTCTGCTAGTGAAATGAATGAAAAGGTGGCATTCAAGGACTTTTCTTCTGTGCTAAGGAAAGTCCTGGGGAGGGTCTATGTGCACAGCTCCAGCTCACTGAAGAGGCTGTTTTCACAGCCCCCAAGGCTCCGTTTTAAGGCCTTTCCAAAGAGAAAGCATGTTTCCACGAGGTACAGATGTCAGTGAATTTAAGACAAACCAACCTCTCAATTCTCTAAAGCGTTGTCTAGGCCAGAGACTTTTCCAGGGATGTTGATCCTCTTTTTTTCAAACAATAAGAGGGGTTTTTTTAAAGCAGTGCAAGTGGCTCAGAGCGGGTTGGCAGAAGCCAGCTGTCCAAACGAATGGTTTCTCATTCATTAGCAATCAAAAGAGCGATAAATTAAAGCCACGTCAGACCGGTTTTTTTCAGACCAAGATGTTCGCAGTTCCAGGGAGCACGAACTGTTTTGGTTAAACCTAGAAGGCAAACGCTGCCTTCAGGTTTTGAGCAAGTAAAACCTGTGCTCAAAGGCCAAAACAAGGACGTGAAGCAGCGAAGATGGCTTTGAGTGGAAAAGCCGCACTACGTCAGAAGAAAACCACGTCCTAGGACTTTTAAGAAATGTAGCTCAACCAAGCTGCTCAGTTAAACTTCTACAAAAAGCTTGGAAGATTCTAGAACTGGGTGTTTTAATTGCAAAAACTCCTTCCACTAAGCAAACTAAAGTGCCTAGAGACGCGGAGGGAGACAGACCGCACTGGAGACCCAACCCAACAGATGAGCTTTCATCGTCTGAAGAGGGCGTGATCTGCTGATGATGGGTCCACACATATGATTTCTTCTTGATTTTGAAACAACCGACCAATGTGTTGTGAAGAAGTTGATAGTTCAACTTCTTTTGCCTTTTCCAACCCCCTTTCCTACCCTCAGGCCACATCTTGTAGAGCAAGCCTCAGATAGATCAGGTGTTGTTCAGGTGCACAAGGGGCAGCAAGGGCTGATGAGCTTTTCTTTCCTCCATGTGCTCTTTTCCTGCTGTTTTCTGCCTGGGTTTCTGCAGGGCAAGGGCTGAGACAGACGGCCCTGACAGGCATCACTGACTCCAGGTTCCCCTGTGGCTGGCAACTGAACACGCTTCTTGTGAAGCCTAGTTCTCCGTTAGCCACATCGCAGAGAGCAGGCAGTACAAGCAGGTTTCACCACAGATTATGAGCTGGCTTATGTCTTTCTGTAGGGAAGAGAGCTGGGAAGGAATAGGTGTGCGTGAGGAAGTGAAGGAAAGCATCCTCGGGAACCTTGATCTGGCTGAGCCGCGCGGCAGGAGGATCAGAGCCCCTTGCCCGTTCCTGATTTACGCTGCAGACACGAGGTCTGTTTCCTTTTATGCCTCCGGCAGCAGCAGCGTGCCCCGGTGCGGCTCCATCCATCACGGGCTGGCATGGCACGCACATGGAGGGGTGGCTGGAGGGGCAGGGGGGAGAGGCAGAATCAGCCAGAGCTGCCTGCGAACGCGTTGCTGCTATTTGTGTTTTATTTGAAGAAATGATTAGAGTTTATTTTACTGCCAGGAAAGGCTGCCAGCCTTTATGATGACAAAATTGCTGAGTTTACTAGGAAGTTTATTTATACAGGCTTTGAAAGACAGAGCCTGCAATGACAGACACCAGTGAAGACCTGGCCTTGCTGCCTCTCCCATTTCCCTCTGCTGCTTTGCAGATGTGTTAACCCTTTACTCTGACAGGTTCCTACAAAAAGAAGGGTTAAGAGCAAACATATGCTTAAAATACTCCTCCTTCCCCGGGAAAACTGGGTGCTCAGAAGGGTTTGAGCAGGAGATCCAGGTGAACAAGTTGGCAGATGTTTGCTGCTGATGTTATGGACCAAATCCTCACATCTACATGTAGAATAGACACGTGCTCACAAAGAAGCCCTTACAGTGGCCACATCTCTGGGCCACTTCTCTGGGTGAGAAGTCCTTTGCTGTCTTACCATTGCCCCTGCTGTAGGAACAGAATTGCCAGCATGGTTGCCACCACCAAAAATAAGATTTCAGGGAGGGAAGAAGCATGTGCTGAATTCAGGCTGGGCCAGACAGCGGGTTTTAAGGAGAAAAATACATGTTTAACGTTCCTTAGGTGTCAAAATGCTGTGCTTTGACATATTAAAAATGGAAAGGTTTCGCTTGGAAAATGTTCAAACGTTTTATTTCATCGTTAATATTCATTCATCGGTATTATTGTTCTTTTTAAAAGCGGCCTGGCTTGGGAAGGTATCCAAAGTAAACACCAATTAATTAAAACAGGAGGGATTTTTCACTTTCATTCATTGTGTTTGTTTTGAAGAAAAAAACTCCAACAACCCCCAATTTCTGCTTAGAGTTCAGAGTAATCTCTTTTCTATGTCTGTTTGGCCATCACGGAAGAGAAATGGACCCTCTTCCCTCATCACAAGTGCCTCAAGACTGACTGCTTGGCCTGGAGAAAACCTTTTATCACGCCGTGGGGATGTCAGGCAGCAATCCTCTAGGGTCAAGAGCCTGAAGAAGACCCTAAACATAATTTACAAGTGTGTTACATCTACAGAAGAACGCGCTCGCTCTGACTTCCCATCAGCTCGCGCATCAACGTCACATATGTGCTCGTGATAGCCATTCCCTCATTTCTGTTAACACCAGGTTTGAGCTCCTAATACCAGCTTCTAACATTTTGAACTTGTAGGCAGCTTTCAAGCAGCTGCCATTTTTAAAAAAAGAACCAGACCCAAACCTCCACTCCTTTTTTTTTTTTTAAGCTAAAATGTGGAATTTCCCCCCCATAAAATTTTACAGACATGTGTGCTCAGATGGGCAGCGTTCAGATCTTAGCCAGAGACTTGTTTGATGCTTCACAAGCCACCGGAGGTTGAAAACCACCAAGAAGACAAGCTTAGATGTTGGGATGTTTAGTGCACATCCTTACGCTCGAACACGGGTCAGGCAGCCCTAAGAGCAGGGGCTTTTTGTGGAGTGGCTTTTTCCTTCCAAGTTCAGGCATCCCTTGTTAAGAAGTGTCTGGGATTTGTGAGAAGAGGGATGTGAGCACGTGTGTCTGAGCACACATGTGCACAGACATGTTCACGACTTCTTTTACAACATCTATAATCAGTTTTCTGCAACGTCCATGCATGTTGACTTCAGGAAGTTATAAAAGAGGTTGTTGTCCTTGGAGGGGGTAGGGAGACTGAAAAAATTGGGACTTCCAAGACCCTGACCAGCTTTAAGTCTTTCAAAGTTCAGTTCCCTTGAGCTCGCACAGAGGGCTGGCAGTGGCTCCCTCGAAAGTGAAATACTAGCAAAAGGAGAGAAAGGGAAGTGAAAAACAACAGGGGAGCTTTTCTTTACCAGCTCTGGCTGGCACCTGCCCACATGCCTCACGTACGGCTTCACAGGTTAAGGCTCTGCAGCACATTGCACCTGAAACTTAAGCAAGCACTTAAGGTTCGCAGCGTTCTGGAATCGTGGCATTGGCCTTCGAGGGGCTGAGCCGTCGAAGGTGCGGAGCGCTTTGGCTCCCGTCCAGCAGAGCACTCAGACACCAGCTTACGTTTCACCCTGCTCAAGAGCAGTTTAAAGTTAAGCATGTGCTTAAGTGCTTTGCCTCAGAGGAGCAGGAGTGCTCGCATACCAAGAGTGAAGCTTGGGGGCTCGCCTGGCTTCGGCTGGAGCATCAAGAAAAGGGTTGTGCTGTCCCTAAGGCAAGTCTTGAACAAGAGGGGACGGAAAGGTAACAAGAAAAAAAACAACCAGCTTACTCCGATAGTGACAGCATCTTCCACCTGAAAGTAGTTTCATCTATCTCTGAACAGTAAACAGAACGTGAAGCCAAGTCCCTCTTGTACTTCTGCACCTCCTGTTACTGTCGTGTACAACCGACAGCATTTCTGGGCTGTAGAGCAGCGGCGGCAGCCCCATGTAGCCACAGGACTGGGGCACCCCGAAGGACCACAGGAGAGCTGTGGGTAAAGCGGTAGGTGACAGTCAGCAGGAGAGCACTCTTGGGGGGGCGGGATGATGTGGGAGGGAGGAAGGATTTCCCAGCCTCTACTCAACTGTTGCATTTGATCCCATGGCTGGGTCTCCATGATCCATGGCTGGATCTGCCCCAGCTGCTTTTAGTCATGGCACTGAGCTCACCTTCCCTTCCCTAAGGCCTAATCGGGGTCTTGGTAAGGATCGTAGAATTTTTTAGGTTGGAAAAGACCTTCAAGGTCATTGAGGTCAACCGTTAACCCGTTAACTTTGGGTCTGGCTGTCTAGCCAGGCTTTAATCCAGCAGAGCATACGCCCGTCCAAGCCATGGGCAGCTAGTTTTCCCACAAGAATGACGTGGAAAAGAGTGTCAATGGCTTGACTGAAACACAGGAAGACAACATCCACAGAGCAGCCAGCAGGAACATCATGGTCAGCCACAGCTCCCACATCACAGTACTGATCTGGTCCATGTTTTGAGGTTGTTTATCAAAAGACCCCGAAAAACAGGACTGAAGTAGGACCGAGAACCCAAACCCAACCTTGGATTGAGCTTGCGCTGCTCCTGAGGACTCAGCACCATCTGTGGGTTCCCTTGGAGGAAAACCAAGACAACATCATAACCTTGCCTCCTGCACACCATTAGGCTTACCAGAGAAATGAAACCAGATGCCTTTGCCTGTTACCAGAGAAGCCTGGACTATGTGGTTGTGACACACGAACGTAATGGTATCAGGAAATAAAATGTTCTTTCTTTGGAGGAAAATGGTCAATCAATGTCAGATCTAGCCCCAGCTCCATGATGGTCAGAGATGGGTGGAGACAAGGCTCAGCTGCCTGCTAACCCTCCTGACTTTTTGGGATTGCTGTGACTCCTACCACTCCCTCTCTCCCCCTCCAGCACCCACGGCAGATCACAGCTAGCAATTACACGGAAGGCTGAGGTTGGAAGGGATCTTAGACATCATCTACTCCAGCGTGTTTGCCGCTGCCTCTCACCAATGTAGTCTGAACTGTTTTACTGGGGTTTTCCTTTCCTGGTGTTGTAACTCTTCTATCCACTGAAAAATCTGGATGGAGGAAGGTGCTGATATTTGCTCACTATGTAGGAAAAGCTCTGGGCCCTGAAAGGTGAAGATGTTAAGGGTGGGGGGATGCTGCAAACCCACATCTCCATTGTGCTGTCTTCAGAGAACCTGGTTCAATATCTGCTCCTGCACTCTAGCACTTACAGAGCTTTGTAGGAGGTAAACCCGAGCCAAATCTCCTCAGCCCTCTGTTCGTGTTACTAAAAAAATACCCCTAAATTAGGTTCCAGATTCCTGTGATCATCGGACCGCTGAGCAGGGATGAATAGCTTTTGATAACAACCCTGGATTGGGTGGTGTGGGGAGATTTATTTCCTGATCTTTTGCCCATCAAATCTTTTTCTGATCTTAATTGTCAATCACATCATATGATTTCTCCAGAGAAATGAAAATAGCAGCTATTTGTCTTGAAAAGTCACCCTTTGATGTCAGAATTCCAGGAAATAAAACACCTTTATAGTTATAGGATCCAGACCTGTCTGACCGGGATGCATTTCCACCAAGACTTGTTGACTCAGGTTTTAAGACGTCTCTGCCTTTTATGGGGAATGGCAACGAGGCGTTCACGGCCCATCCGTGTCCTGTTGGTGAGAACTGAAATAGCCAGGGGCATTTGCTTCAGGGATCCCTGAGGGTGCCAGCGACACCCAGCATGGAGTCAGCTTCCAGGGCAGTGGTCCCCATCCTGAATGAGCATTGCCCTTGTTGAGAAGCTGAAATAAGTCTCTGGACAAACAGATCTACTCAGGTGTTGGCTGTTCCCCTTCGGGCACTTTGGCCGTTGCGCGTCAAAGGTGCTTCTGACACGTGGAGCTCCTCTGCACAGAAAGCTGTTGGGCACAGCCTCTGCTGTCAAGGCCAGGCCTTGTCTGGTCTCTGGTGATGGGCTGGCACAATATGACGGGCAACAGTGTCCTTGTCCTCACCACCCTAGACCACCCTTGGATCAAGGTTTAGCCATACAACAACACAGAATCATGGAACGTTAGGGGTTGAAAAGAGCCTCCAGAGAACCTCTAGCCCATTCCTTCTGTCAAAGCAGGATCACCTAGGACATGCCCACAGGAACATGTCCAGCTGGGTTCCCTTTTACACATCTCTATCCTGCGGATTGACTCAATTTGTGTCACCAAATCAGCCAAATATCGTTGCACAGCATGTCCCTCTCTATCTGGACAGGTTTTTTCTAAGAAAGGACAATTTAGCATATAATTTTTTTTAAAGATCAGGAAAATGAGAGAAAAACCAAATTAGAAAAATGTGGTCACTTCTGCCTCATTATTTTTCCACTGGTCTTCAGAAGGAATTTTGTAGACTTTGGCCATGACCTCAGGGAAGGATCATCATTGATCTTTCTCTCGAGAACTGCTCCCCATTCTCTGTCCCAGTGAGGCACAAGCTACTTTGATCCTTTCCAAGATGTCCCTCACAATTTCTCACTTCACAGTTTTTCTAATTCCCAGATTTTCATCACATCTGCCCACGTTTCTCTAGAGCTAAACTACAGCAGTTGATCTATCACCTGATGAACCCTCCCCAGGCAAGAGGAGGGATTGGAAAAAGGAGCGGAGATGCGCAGATTGAAATGAAAATGGGTTTTATGAAATGGCCAAGCTAACGTCAATATCAACAAAGAGCACAAGTGGCACTCAGCCCAGCAAACATACAGTGGTCACAACAGACAGGAAAGCAGTCCTCAGGAGAAAGCAGAGGAGCAGGATCAGGTGATTTGGGTTTTCCCCATAGCTCAGTCTGGTCCCTTGTGGCTGTCTTGGCTGTGAACCCAATTTTCCCTGTGTTCCCCTCAGACTCTTGCCGTTCCACCACCTACCTCTGAAAAACACTAGCCACAGAGCAAACTCTCCTTGTTGGCTTTGTAACATGGATCACTTTTCACAGAATCACAGAACATCAGGGATTGGAAAGGACCTCGAAAGATCATCTAGTCCAATCCCCCTGCCAGAGCAGGACCACCTAGACCAAGTCGCACAGGAACACATCCAGGTGGGTTTTAAACGCTTCCTCTCCTCCCTCCACAGGTCTTCAGTGCTGCCTCAACTTTGCAGGCTGTTCCTTTTCCATTTCTTTCCATTCCACACTCAATTAGTCAATCAACTTGGCAACCTGAGACCAATCTAAACAGTGATAATTAGTAGTAGCAGTGAGAGGAGAAAGTTGCTGATTAGCTCTCTTGCTCTCATTATGTGCCTGTTGATACCATTGATGCTCAGACATGTCCAAAAGCAAAAGACTCTGAGACGTGCTTTTAGAAATGCCTTTATAAAGACTCCTCTGCTGTTCAGAGCCTCTCAGGTACCTGGAGGAGGTGGCAAGCATTATGTTCTACATTGGCATTCCCAAAGTGGCAACTTTAACAAAGGGGAAGCTGCTTTCCTGCTGAGACAATGTTGGTCCCTGGAGTAAAGACAACAGGGGTCATCAGCATTTAATGTATTTGGGTGAGCACTGTTTATTCTGACAGGACGACCCTGGGCTTTGTAGTCCAGTCTGGTGTGCAGCCCAGGGTCAGACATCAGCACGGAGGATGAGCAGATGCCAAAGGGCCAGCAGTGCACCGAGTGCATACTGTATGCCCATGGGCACTGGATTTCCACCTCTACCAAGCATGGCAATATTTGAGGCAAGCCCTGCAGAACTGGCTACGGCACGTGCTCTGCCTCTGCCAGGTATGAAACCAGTTGGAAGTCGCTGAGGTGTGTAATAAGATCAGCTCAGATCTGTCTAAATTCATCCTCTTGGTCCACCTCGTCTCCTTGCCTACCTCCTGTGATCCATCTACCTCCATGATTTACAGGTGGACTGCAGCTCTGTTCTGCTTCATGGTACCGCTCACTGATGGAAAAACATGTCCATGCTCAAACCGGTTTATTGAAGACAGACGTGAAAACGATGGTAAGAGAATTGACTTCTCTTTTCCAAACTGTTGGCTTCAGGAACAGAAGGGGCTACAACACATGGACTAGAGGAGATCATCCATCCCCTGGCTCAGAATCGGTTGCAGCAGGCAAGCATCTAGTGGGGTTGCAAGTCCTCCAGCCATACAGTATAGCTTCCCCAACCAGAACCAGGAGTAACGTAGCTAAAATCCCCCACCAGTCACCTTCGCTGGAGCCACACTGCTTCCAGGACATGCTGTTTCCTTTCTACCAGCCTCTGCAACAAGCTGTCAAGGCATTTTGTCTTGCTAGCCCAAAGCGGGCTGGCTGGCAGATCTGTAGTGCAGCACTGCATCGCACAGTGGTGAGGAAGCCAGAAAAATGAGCCTGACAAGCTACTCTCATGACTCATCCCAGATGATCAACCGCTCTTCCTAAAACATCAACACTAGACTTTCAGGTAGTGTTCTGTTGGTTTCCACCTCCTGCCAAAAAATCTCCTTTTTGCCTTTGCCTGCCAAGCTGGAGACTGGAGAAGGCGATTATTTATTAGCTGAAAACCCACAATCCAGAGTGCCTCAGACTGGGAGCCTATGTTTGAGTGAGAAGGGGGTGTGTGGGACATCTTCGCCTTGAGCCAGCACTAGAAAAACCTGCAGCACTGTGGTTTGATGCAAGTCACACGAACTCAAGCCAGCACCACAGGCACCTTTCTAAGAAAGCTGTTTGAGGACCTCTTAGATCAGCTGAATCCTGGCTGAGACTTGCCTGGACAGTGGCAGAGGTTCAGGTCTCAGGTTCCCTCTGGGTGTCCTGACAGCTCAGCTTTTTGGACTTCTCGTTTCTCTTTGCCGCCATCAAGAACACGTCAGTCTGTGATCCTCAGGCAGAGAAATCACATCTTTTATTGCCCTCTCAGGAAGCCTCTGAGAGGTTACAAAACTATTTCCCACTCAACTCCGCTAGCTTGAAATGTGAAGAAAAAAATAATAAACAGAAGCTGAAGGGTTTGGGGAGAGTGCTGAACTTTCTGGAAGTCTTCAGTGCACTGGTCCAGCCCACTGCTGAGAGATGAGCCAAGGGCAGGCTCAGACCGGGATGCTCTCAAGCATGAGAGCACCACAGGCTTCAGGCTTGGGGCTGGACATGAAGCTGGAACATGAAACACAAAAGCCACACGTTCCCTCACTGCAGACATTTACACTGAAGAACAGAAGTTAAGTGCTCTGCTCCCAGCTGCACGAGGAGTGGTGCCAGCATTTTAAATCTGGGGACAGTTGCTTCATGTTTCCAGAATCATTTCTGAAGAAGGGATGAGGGAAAAGAGAGAGACAGGTTGAGATTAAGAGAGGGATCAAAAATGTAAACCCCCAAGCTTTGAGCAGCTGGCTGTGTTGGTAGCTGCTGTGTGAGCTGCCCTGTTCTGCCACCAGCACCACCAGTTACGGGCTGAACCAAACACTTGTGGCCAGCCAGGGAGACGGCAAAAACACCAAGGAGGACTTCAATAAGGCTTTAGAAGAACCTTTTAAACCACCTACTTGCCAATGGCTCCTGGGGAGCTTTGGTGGGAAATGTGCCCAAATTAGGTAAGTGCAAAAACATGAACAGAGGAGACAGAAGTCTATAGAATCATAGGATTATTAGGGATTGGAAGGGACCTGAAAGCTCATCTAGTCCAGTCCCCCCACCACAGCAGGATCACCCAGACCCAGTCACACAGGAACACATCCAGGCGGGTTTTAAACGTCTTCAGAGAAGGAGGCTTTACTGCACAGAGCTGGTCTCAAAGAGGGGTTAAACAGTCCCACGCCGCTGCTTTCCACCAGAAGTTGGGACTGGAAATGAGTGGCAGAGCCATCACACTGCTCTGGATGAGATCAAAGGAACAATGTGGATCTGGAGCCGGATGCCAAAAGTCCTGGATGTGTCTGAATCAGGTAGCTGTAGCGCTGAGAGTTATCTGCAGGAAAGCATCTGAGCCCTGCAAGGCAGGACAGCCTCCCAAACACCTACGAGATCACTGCCCACTGGACACTGACGGCGCGGAGGGTTCACACCACATTAGCAGGAAAACAGGCTGTGCACTGAGTGCCGAAGGAATATCTTTTCAGCAGAGGAAATGCTGTTTGTTTTTCCTTAGCTGGTTTGTGGCAAACGAAACCATTTGCCGTAAAATATTAAAAAAAACTGGATTCTGGGTACCTGTTGCTTCATGTTTCCAAATTGCTGAGCTGTTCCATTTTTAAAAAGAATTATTCCAGGTGTCTTTAGAATGTGAGCAATTGTGTTTTTACTGAGGTTGGAGTGTGTTAAAAAATAAAATAAGCTCCACAAAGCTCTGTGGTTTATGTAAAAACAGACTTTTTCTCCCCGGCAGGTTTCACCTGGTGGTTTGGGTCAAATTTAGTTTGATCTCACTTTGACACCACATCAGAACGGGATCTTTGGGGTTGTCTGTTTGCTTCCTTGCTCTCAAACAGACCAGTATTTCTCACAGAAGAGGCTGTTTCTCAGTCAGTCCTCTCTGAGACACAGTGACCGTTTCTGTCACTGCCATGCCGAAATCCACGAGTCTGGAGTTGACCACCAAACTGCTTTTTCACTGATTATTGGCAAGTGTGAGCCCTCAGCAAAGACCTGCACGGAACGAAGCAGGCAGAGCTGCACTGTTTGCCTCTATTAGCCTGCTAGCTGAGCTCCCTGTTGAGTTGCATCTTGTGGTACCTTTTCCATCACGCCTGGACTTTTGGAGAACGTCTCCGTTTAATTTGGCTGCTCACGGTGAGTTCTGCAGGGGAAACCTGTTCTGCTGCGTGTCAAGCTGCTTGGAAGTTCTGCAAGGAATGGACGACACAGGAATCCCAGAGCTCTCCTTTTCTTGGTGTGGCATTTGAGAGCAGATTTTCAAAACTGAATCTAATCTCATGCAGAGGAAACTGATTCAAACCAACATGGGTCTTTGGCTCCAAACTGGCCAAGAACACGTTTTGTTTCATTCGGCTGTCCCTGAAGTAGTATTTCCCCTCTCTCCTAGGTAGGGTCCAGAGAGACTTTGATTCAACATGATCACACATTTTGTCAGTTTTGTCTGGTGAGCAACAGGCAGTTTTATAGCCCTCATCTTGGGAATCCATCTTTGGCCACCAGAAGAGCTTTCAAAGCTTTTTATTTGATTCCAGTGATTCTTTTATGAGGGTCATGGGCAAGACAGATAGCCTTGGCTTGAAACTCTGGAAGGCCAGTCAGATTGTGAGACACGCGTCACCACTGTGGGAGCGACAGGAGCTAACTGGGAAGCACGAGGGATGGAACAAGATGTGTTGGATACACGGTGTTTGTCTCCCTCCCCCTAGGTTGCAATAAGCATTTCTGACCTGGACGGCAAAGCTGCTGCAGTAGGGTTTGGGAACATTGGCTGGAGAGCACAGCTGAGTCAACACAGTGCAGGATGGACTGTCATTAGATATAAACCTACATTACCCATGTACCTGAGAAGACTGTATGACCCAGGACAATGCCATGAGCAGCAGTTTCCACTCCCAAATTAGGACCCTGTTCTCTAGCCAAGAGCTACCTCCATTCCTCTACTGTTGGGTGTCAACAGTCCGAAAGCGATGAAGAGACCCAACTGAAACAACAAGCTCCCTCAACAGGGTGCAGGCAGGTTCCCTGTTAACTGGATCCCAGCATGGTTAAAGTGTGCCACTGATAATCATTACAGCGAGCAGTGGCCGGAGGCGAGCATGGCTGAGGCACAGCATGGAGAGCCAGCAGTGACACGTGTGCCGGTACAGAGTGCTCCGTGCTCAGGCAGGTTGGGACTGGAAATACCAGCTCCTGTCTATGGGCAGGGAAAAATGAAGCAAAGGAAAAGAATCGTTGCATCTCCTTCCACACCAGCTTTTAGCCTTGAAAGAAAAAGACTAACCTTGAAAACTGATGCCACTAGGGAAGGGAAATGGGTTCTGGACATGCTGGTTTGTGCTACTAAGGAACAAACCTTAGCAGAGCTCATCCTGATGCCCATGAGGTCACCCACCTTCCTACTACTGCTCCCATTCAGTGCAACAACCCCAGGAAACATGAGCCAAGATGGGCCAAGGAGATGTATTAGAAAAGCAGAAAAGGGGAGTGGGGAGGGGAGCGTGAGGTCATCTGCACCGACTGTTTGTTGGGTACTCACATTAGAGCAGACAACAGAGCCATTTACTCTATTGAACAAGCCTCCAACTGGTAGCAAGGCTTGTTCTTCCAGTTACTGCATTGAAAGAGCAACATCTGGCCTGGAGCCTTCCAGGGGCCAAACCCTGCTCTGCTGCAACTCCACTGCTGTCAGCAGAGTTACACCAGGAATTAATTTTCTCATGAGAATTGAAGGCAATGAAAGAGGCAAGGTTTGGGGTCCTGCTCAGGAAAACCCCCAGGTTTTTATGCAGAGCAGGCCAGGTAGCTGAGCAGTAAAGACCATCACACCTTTAACTGCTTTCCCATACACCAGTGCTGTGCATAATAAACAAAGGGGATTTCTTTTGGGCTCTCCATAATTAGCAGAAAAAAGCCCAAAGCTGATGTGTCTTTTCCCTTTTCTGACTTATTTCCTCAGCAGCTAAGCCCCAAGATCAGATGGGAGACACTCATTAGGCAGGAAGACTTGGGAGAACATCTATCACAGAATCAAGGAGTCACAGAACATTAGTGATCGGAAGCGACCGCGAAAGATCATCTAGTTCAATCCTCCTGGTTTCCCACTTCTCCACTTGAAGTCCAATAAAACACAAGGGAAAGGGGAAGGAAAAGTATTACATTTTGAAAGGCACTTGGTGAGCTTCAGCAGATGCTGTTTATAGAGCTTTCCATAGCTTGTTTCCAATTACTGTAAGGTGTTCAGGAGCTACGACAACGCAGCGGTAATCTTCCAGTGCCTAAAGGAAGCTGCCATCATGTACAGTGCAGCATAGAGCTGCTTACAAGGATTCACAGTGGGGGAAAGAAACCCTGGATCAAACTACTTGCTGGTGGCTAACCAGCACCCAGTACCATCCATCTCTTCTCCATTTCCCCTGGAAGCCCAGTGCAGGTGGGCAGCTCTGGGTTATGCCCACATATGTGGAAGGTCAGGCCCAGGGTGATGGGGATTGCTTCAAGGGCTGCTGGACCCACTGCTCGGCATCAGCTACTGTGCTCACTCCATGCTGAGATGCTGCCGTTTCAGCAGCGCGGTCCCTTCCCTGCACGTGATGCGGCGTGAGGGGATAACAGGGTGCATTAGTGTCACTTTAGATAATAATATTCTGCTTGGAGTGGGCCTTCTGGCACCATGTGTCCCCCTGTGAGAGAACTCTCTCCCTATCACTCCAGCATTAGCTCCGCGCTTGAAAGCAATCCATCTGGGCCATTGAAGTGACTAGTGAAATGCGCAGTAGTTACCAAGTAATGAGGACCACGTTTCATTCCTCTCCCTGCTTGGAGCTCTGGTCCACTATGATCTCAGTCCACCTTCAGCTTGGCTTCTCCTTCCTCTTTTGCAGACCAAAACTGGATGGTGCTTGTGGTGCACTCCCCTCCTCATCTTGCATTTGTAAGCATCAGCGTTTATTCTGTGTGCAAAAACCAAGAGGAGCTGAGTTTGGAGAGGTGCCAAGGAAGGTTTTCCCATTTTCCATCCTCTGTGCAATGGGAGCTCTGGTGCCTCTCTGCTCCCCGACAAATGAGAGAGCTCCAGCTGAAAGGACTATCCAGGACCTGTCTCCCATGGCCAAGAGTGAAGTACTTGGAAATATCTGCTGGTGTATAAAAGAGCCATATGGCCATCCATGAGATGGGGATTACCAGGAGGCTCAGCACCTGGCTTCGTGATAATTCTGGAGCCCAGTGACAGGCTGGAGTCTCTGCTGGACTCTGTTTCAAAGCCCTCTGCTTCTCCGCTCCAGGCTGCGTTGGAAAGTGCCGCTTGCTTGGACGCCAGCGAGGCTGGGAGCTTGCTGCCGAAGTAGGACATCCCTCCTCACCCCCACACTCCTCCAGGGCAGAGGGCCCTGAGCTGAAGCCACAAATTGGAGCTGCTCACACCCCTCACACGTGATCTCCCCCTCTGTGTTTTCCCCCACATTTTTATGCTCATAGGTCTACTCTTCCAAGCCCAGATGACCACAGTCTAGCCAGAGCCAGCTCTATGCTGGACATGAGCCACAGATGTTAAAGCTGCCTCTGGCAGGAGAAATGTTTAAGTGCTGTGGCCTCACGGACGTTGTTGCAGGTCCTTGTTCCTGGACATAAACCACACTGTCCGGGCTCATTCCTAGGCCTCTGACCACTCTCTTCACACCATAAGTCTCTACTGGGCATCACATCGATCTGGCCCATGCTTCCAGGGGTGATGATGGGGAAGACACCTCTTCCAGCTCCATCTTTCCGAAGGCCTGGCCATGTTCCAGCTCTATTTGTGAGTAAGAGAGCTGTTTACAGAAACAGGCTCAATCTCTGTGCACGAGCAAAGACACTACTGCTTGCACCCAGCTGCTCGTTGCTATGTCATGGTCTGCCTGGAAAAGGAAGCTGGATGTGCCCTCCCATCCGTGAAGACTGTTTCACTTCAGCCTTGCTCTGGTTCTTGCAAAGGAGGGTCCTCTAGGAAACTCACCAAGGGTTTTGTGACTCCAGCTTTCCCTCAGTCCCACAGAAACCCAGCTTCAGGCCTTCTGCCCCTCCTCTTTCCTAGCCTCACCATACAGAGAAGGGTCTTGCAGGGTGTGCCCCTCACCACCCTTTCCTTTCTGCCTGCCAGCCCCCAGCATCAACTCCTCACACAAAGCAGCACTGCTGAGGGCACCAGGTCCCAGAGGCACCTGGCTGAAGCCACTACACCATCAGCTGGGAATGAGTCATGTCAGCACCCCCAGCCTGGGAAACCCAGACAGACCCCTTCTGCACAGGACAGAAATAGGTGGTGACTGAGGGATTACAGGCTCTGGCCAATGGCTGGGGGCTTAGAGTGGCTTGCAGGGGGACGCAGGGGCAAGGGCCATCATTGGTGCTGCCATTTATGACACGGGTAGAGCTTCCATCCTCTCAAGTGCGCTCTGCATTGTCACCAAGACTGCTCCTGCCCCCAGCACGCAGGATTGCTGGGATCCAAGGGTGTGACTGGAGATGAGCCATGAGCTGAGGGATGGAGGTACTGACTAACATTCATTTGGCACAAAGTGGGGAACTGGACCATCAGCTTGTCCTGGCTGTAGACAGCCTGAAGCTAGGAACTGCCACACCGCTTCTCTCACCGAGAAACTGCTGTCGCTGAATGCTGCAAGGTGGGAATAGCGGTAGGAAAGAGGAGTACAAGCTGGAGGAAGACATCTCACACAGGGTAAATGGAAATATCTGGAGCATCAGGACAGATACATGCATCTGGAACCTGCCTGGACAGCAGGCAAAGCCATCCCAAGCTTGGTTTCAGCCCACAAGCTGGAGGGGAGATGAGCAGCCAGGGAGAGTATGTTTGCCCTGCAATCTTGGCCACCAGGATGGACAATTGGGCACTGCTGTCTAAAGCCCTGCTCAGGAAGGCCTGTTCCTCTGCAGAAATCTCAGCTTCCCACTGACGAAAAAAAAAAGAGGTAGAAAATATGACCCCAGCACAACCTAAAAATTCAGAAGCTTATTTTTAGCACTCTCATTGCCCACAAGCCATGTTTTCACCCAAGTCTTGGGTTCTGGAGAGGGAGGGGAGTAGATCGCTGACCTTCACAGCTCTTCAGATGAGCCCTGGTATCTCTCAGCAGTGGTGGCGACATGTCTAGACACTCTGGGAAGCATTCAATCAGGAGAAGGAAGAATGGGTCCTGCTGTTAGGAACAATGCAAGAGGAATAAACCGGCCGGTTTTTATTCCTTGCAGCTGTCTTTTTAAAAGACAAGTAGGTCACTGAAAGTTTTAGTTACAGCAAAAATCATTCAAAAACCAACTGAAAACCAAAAATGAAGCTGTATATATTTTTGGGAAATTGCTTTTTTAAAAATTTGTTTTAATAGGTTTCCCTTTCAACTCTTTTCCAGCTATGTTTTCCCTTTGCATTCTGTGATTATCAATGGCTGCAGCACTAATGTGCTTGGAATAAAGCTCAGTGGAGAACTGTGTTTTCTGGATTATAAAATAGCTGAAAGGGTATTTTCCTTCAGCCAACAGCTGCCCGGTTCTCCCAGGCAGACATTATTCCATGCCATGGCATCGGACACATCGAACCCCTTACAGCTTTGAAGGTAAGTGGGAGAAGCCTGTAGCAACGTGGTCATCAGTTCTACCATGGAGCCCTCTCTGTGTCCACGTATCAGATGATGTCTGGAGAGAGGGGAATCCGGGGACCACACTGGTTCTAGAGGACTTCCTTCCACTTGCTGGTGTCTTGAGTGTTTCCTGGTGTCACTAGAAAAAAACCAAACTTGTGTTTTTTTCAGAACTGGAATCCAGGAACTCTGGAAGGAGTTGTGACATAGCTGTGGATGTGTAAAGAGACAGAGTCCGTGTATCCGGAGTGTAAGTTGTGGTAGAAATTTGCACTGCACAACTGGCTTTGCAACAGACCTGTGGGGTTCCCAGCAAGGGGGAGGACAGACATGTCAGCCAAACCATCTTCAAGAGCGGTCTACATTTCTGCTGGAAGGATGCCGAGGTGGTTCCACAAAATATAACTCTCCATCAAGAAAAGCCACAGCCAATACAGCGTCAAACCACAGGGGAAGTGATGTAGTAGCTTCTGAACACCCAACCCAGACAACCCTCTGCTTCCCTGGGTTACACTCCAGCCCAGCCCTGTCTGCTTTGGAATGCTCAGCTCAAGCAAACCACACTGTCTTGCTCCGTTTAGGTGTGTCCTACCATCTCCAAACTGGGAAATTCAACCTGAGTATGTAGGAGCCAATGGCATCAGGTTCATTTTGAGCAAAAGAATCTCGAAGCAGCCCAAATCCCATCTACATTGAGACACATTCTGTGTGGAAGAAATGCATAAGAGTGGTCCAAAAGCAGATTCCTATACCATTGCAGCTGTCAAGAAGAGACATCTAGGAGAACTTCTTAAACAAAGCAAGGATAAAGGCAGTCATTTCCTGGCAGACCTTGCGATCCTCAGCAAACTCTGACCTCAGAGCCAAAGCCTGGGATGTTGTAGATGAGCCAACTGCCTACAGTCCTACCTGAGCAGCTTTTCTGCTGGGCTAGAAGTGAGACTCTGTGGCACAAGTCCTGCAAAACACTGAAACCAGAGCTTTCATTTTAAGGAAAATGCAGATGTTTCAGCTGTAATAGGGCTCCTCCTTTTTCAAATGCTGCACAAAATGTGATGAATGAACAGAAACAGCAACAACACCAAGTCTTTGGAGTGTTCTGCTCTTCCATAAAGCTGTTTAGCTGAGCATCAGCTGAGCATAGTGTCTCTTGGAAGCAGATTGGAAATGTTCTGGGAGTCCTTTCTATTACAGAATCACAGAACATTAGGTATTGGGAGGGACCTCAAAAGATCATCTAGTCCAATCCCCCTGCCACAGCAGGATCACCTAGACCAAGTTGCACAGGAACATGTTCAAGTGGGTTTTAGACGTCTCTGGAAGAAGGAGACTCCACAACCTCCTTGAGCAGCACTCTGTCACCCTCACCATGAAGAAGTTCCTTCTCAGATTGATGTGGAACCTCCTATGTTCCAGCTTACAACCACTGCCCCTCGTCCTATCATTAAATGACAGTCAGAAGAGCTCCATCCTCCCGACACCCACCCTTCACACATTCATAAACATTAATGAGGTGTCACCCTTCAGTCTCTTTTTCTCCAAGCTAAAGAGACCCAGCTCCCTCAGCCTTTCCTCATAAAGGAGGTGTTTCACTCCTTTCGTCACCTTTTTGGCTCTGCACTGGACTCTCTCCAGCAGTTTCATGTCCTTCTTGAACAGAGGGGCTCAGAACTGGACACAATACTCCAGGTGTGGTCTCACCAGGACAGAGTAGAGAGGGAGAAGAACGTCTCTCGATCTGCTAACCACCCCCATTCTGATCCACCCCAGGATGCTGTTGGTCTTTATGGCCACAAGGGCACAGTTCTGGCTCATGGTTATCCTGCTGTCCACCAGGACCCCCAGGTCCCTCTCTCCTACTCTGCTCTCCAACAGGTCAGTCCCCAGTCTATACTAGTAACTGGGGTTGTTCATGCCCAGATGCCAGACTCCACACTGCCCTCGCTATAGCTCATTAGATTTCTCCTTGCCCAGCTGTCCAGCCTGTCCAGGTCCTGCTGAGGGGCAGCAGAGTCTGCTGGAGTGCTGGCCACCACTCATAGCTTTGTGTCATCAGCAAACTTGCTGACAGTGCTCTCTAATCCCTCATCNCATCCTCCCGACACCCACCCTTCACACATTCATAAACATTAATGAGGTGTCACCCTTCAGTCTCTTTTTCTCCAAGCTAAAGAGACCCAGCTCCCTCAGCCTTTCCTCATAAAGGAGGTGTTTCACTCCTTTCGTCACCTTTTTGGCTCTGCACTGGACTCTCTCCAGCAGTTTCATGTCCTTCTTGAACAGAGGGGCTCAGAACTGGACACAATACTCCAGGTGTGGTCTCACCAGGACAGAGTAGAGAGGGAGAAGAACGTCTCTCGATCTGCTAACCGCCCCCATTCTGATCCACCCCAGGATGCTGTTGGTCTTTATGGCCACAAGGGCACAGTTCTGGCTCATGGTTATCCTGCTGTCCACCAGGACCCCCAGGTCCCTCTCTCCTACTCTGCTCTCCAACAGGTCAGTCCCCAGTCTATACTAGTAACTGGGGTTGTTCATGCCCAGATGCCAGACTCCACACTGCCCTCGCTATAGCTCATTAGATTTCTCCTTGCCCAGCTGTCCAGCCTGTCCAGGTCCTGCTGAGGGGCAGCAGAGTCTGCTGGAGTGCTGGCCACCACTCATAGCTTTGTGTCATCAGCAAACTTGCTGACAGTGCTCTCTAATCCCTCATCCAAATCATAGAATAGAATCATAGAATCATAGAATCATTAGGTATTGGGAGGGACCTCAAAAGATCATGCAGTCCAATCCCCCTGACACAGCAGGATAACGCAGACCAAGTCACACAGGAACACATCCAGGCGGGTCTTGAACATCTCCAGTGAAGGAGACTCCACAACCACCCTAGGCAGCCTGTACTAGTGCTCTGTCACCCTCACTGGGAAGAAGTTCCTTCTCATCAGTGAATAGACTGAATAGTACTGGTCCCAGTACTGACCCTTGATGATTCTTCAACATTTTTTTGGTCCATGACTATATTGGGGAAGTTCATGGACAAGGCAATCCTCACAGGCTCTGCATACACAGACACGAGATCCTCAGCACTTACATCTGAGTTCAGGGCTGTGGACATCTACAAAAGAAGAGTGGGTAGTGTTCCCCTTCAGGTGGTTTCCCTTACCAGCTGTTTAACCAGCGTTTCCCCTCTCTGTCTCTGTTTTCCTGCGACCCTGGTGAGTTCCGTCCTCCACTAGAAATAACCTCTGTCTGGTTGCTGGGGAAGAATCTCCATCTTCACAGAAACAGGGTTTCTACTCTTGATGAAGGCACATGCTGGGATACCCCAAAAGCTCAGAAACTGGCAGACAAACTTCATGAGACTTTCTCACTTATTGTTAAAAACTTCTCCTGTGAGTTTAGAGCAGATCCAGATCCAGGGGCCTTTCTGCTCTCCAAATGAACTATATTTTCTGGACGTTTGGGGCTGACTGTGTTATGGTATGAACTCCATAAATAGGAATTTATGAGGTCTTTAGTGGATGTATCCAAAAATCAGTGGGCAAAGGCCCCAGCTCAGCTCTGTGTGCTCTGGAATGGAAGGGGGATGCTCCAGTCACTTCTTTGGTGCCCAGCAGTCCATCCCTCTGCTATTACACTGGTCGAATGTGTGGACTTGATGTGCCTGCACTGGAGCCTTTCGTCCACCTGGGCAGCTTTGCGAGCTGGGGTGGGGTTTTTGAGAGCACAGGGCTATCAACGGCGATTGCATGAGGTCAGTCGCACTTCTGCCAATTGCTGTGAGTGTTTACAGTGAACAAAGAGGCAAGTAAACAACAGAGAGAGTCATGAGTTGGAAGCAAAGGAAGCATAAAGCTAGCTAATGAGTTCATTCATAAGAGAGGGAGAAAGGGAGGCTTGTTCTTTAAAACATAAATCTCCCAAGCTCTTTGTGTGTGTGTTAGAACCGTGGGATGGAGCTGTGGCTTCTTCCAAAGCAGCTTCTCAAGAGCTCTGCAGCCTGCAGACAACATTAGGATGGTGCAGTTATCACTCCTTCTACCCAGGGAAGGAGTTGAAGCTGTCCATGCCTTGGCAGCCACTTCTTGGTCTTTCTCATGCAGACTCTGGGCCAGCAACCTCTCATTCAGCGCAGCCCTGGAGAGGTTCAGAGGTAGGTAGCCCTTTTCCAGAATTCAAACTTCCATCCATCTAGGTCTCCTCTTCCTTCCCAACTTTGTGTTTCTTGTCAGAGGGGAAGAAACAAAAACCAAGCCAACCAAATGCCAGCTGCAGGGCAGGGACACAACATGACAACTTGGGGTCTGTCCTTTGTTCTACTGGAAAACTTCGCAAGGGAAGGAAACCCCCAGCTACTTCCCAGGGATAGAGAAAGGCTGGCAAGCATTGCGGAGAGCATGAGGCCAACAGGCTGTGGGAGCAGAGGTCTTACAAAGTCTGTCTTTGGCCTTCTGCTTCCAAAAGTAGCCAGGCTGGGGTAAGACTATGCTTTGGGAATGGAGCTGCCTTCAACTTTCTGCTAACATTTAGGGGAGAAGGAGCCCAAGAGGAATCCAAAGCAGTCCAATGCCATGTGAGGAGCATGGGGCAAAGCCAAGGACAGAGCCGCGCCTTTGCAGACGTCGGCCCAGATCTTTAATGGTAAAACCATGCTTTCACTCCTCAGCCCAGCTCCTCAACCTGCCTGGTGCACTGTAGTGTGCTCACTGCTCCAGCTGGCATTCAGGCCAAACCTCTGCACTCTGCAGCATGGATTAATTCTTCCTTCCTTCTCTTGATGATGCTTGAAAGAATAGTGGCAGCAACCTCTGAGCAGATACCATGGAGAAGTTAATACGGAGAAACTATTTTTAGATCTCAAGATATTGGATCATCCTTTGTTATGGCAACAAAACTTGTTATTCCTTGTTTCTTTCACTCTTTTATACACATCATAGTCATCAAGGCTTCAATCCAGCTCACTGTAAACATTCAAAAACCTCAGGATTCTAGAAGTTATTTGTTGTGTGACTGGTAAGAGCATTAAGAAAGAGAGGAGAGAGTCAAGTCTGTCAAAAAATAGCGCCTCAGAAGGATGGAGAATTACTCTAGCCTGAGGAGGAATCTTGTGGCTCTAGAGAAATTGTACCTGAGACTTCAGGTGGGGAAGCTAGAACAGATGATACCTTGAGGTCCCGTTCAGTCTGTGGGTCTGCAGCAGCAAATCCCACAGCAAACCCAGCCCAGCAAATCAGGGGCTCCAAAATGATGAAATACTGCCTGGTTTGGGTCCAAAGCAATAAATCTTTCCTCACAGAGGTTACTCTACACTTGGACCAGGCTTGCAGGAAGATTTGCCAAGGTTCAGCAGTGAGGTTCAGAGCGAATGGTGAAACCAGGTGTGCTGTGCCTTCTGGGGGATCTATTGCCAAGTCTGTACGGCTACGGGGGGGGGGCCTTACCTGTTGTGGGACAGCAATGCACCCTCTGAGACAGGGCAACAGGCAGACCAGGAGCAATGTGCTGTCATTTCTTCTGGCACATTCACTGCAAAGCCTTCAGGGGAGTTCCATGTCTTGAGTTACCTCGCTGACACCCATGCAAGGAGCTCCGTAAAACCATTGATTCATATAATTGTGTAGATTGGAAAAGACCTTAAAGATAATCAAACTAACCGACCTAACTGTCCCAAGCCCACCAACAAAGCATGTCCCTAAGCTCTGTATCTACATGATTTCTAAACAGAATCATGGAATCTCTATGTTTGGAAGAGACTTTTAAGATCATCAAGTCCAACCATTAACTTAGCACTGGCAAGTCTCCATGAAATCATGTCCCTAAGCACCGTATCTGTATATCCTTTAAATAGTTCCAGGAAGGATGACTTCACCGCTGCCCTAGGCAGCCTGTTCCAATGTCCAACGACCCTTTCAATGAAGAAGTTCTTCCTAATATCCAGTCTAAACCTCCCATCACACAACTTTCAGCCATTTCCTCTAGTCCTATTGCTTGCCACAGGGGAGAAGATGCTGTCCTCCTCCTTTGTCCAAATTCCTTGTATAGACAGATAGTTGTAGAGAGCAATAATTTCTTCCCTCAGCCTCCTTTTCTCTAGGTCTATCCTGTTGTTCATCCAGACTGAACCTCCTGCCTGGGCACACAGAAGGCAAGTAACAGATCCTTGGGCAGAAAAGCCTTTTCTGAGTGTCATTGTGCTGTAGCTTGGAGGAGCTGCCTAAGTGACCAGGGATCCTGAACAAAACCCAGGTCTACATTCTCGAGTCTACTCTATTTGGTCACAGTAAAACCTCACGGGTCCTTCTTTTGTTAGTTTGCTAGAACACAGCATGTTTTGCTTTAGCCAGCAGCAGCACTTGCAGCATCCTCTCAGCTGTTCAGACTGCAGAGAGAAAACAACCCAGGAGAAGAGTGCTTTGAAAGTACCTCAGGTTTCAACATCTTTAGGACAGGACATTTCCATTTCAAAACGCACCAGTTCATTTTAAAGGCATGTGAACAGAAGAAGGACAAACCTGCCACGTTTGATCTGTGCTGTAATTTTCACTGAGGAGGAGAAGAGGCATTTTAAAGAAAGCAAGTAAAGAAATCTGGAGGGAGCTGGCCAACAAGCAGCAAACCCCCCCGCAGCTGTTCACAGTAGTGATCACTGAGCTGGTCAGCACTAAAGCACCAGCAGCCACCAGCTCATTCCAGCTTTTCCTTTGACTTTCCTATCTCAGCCACAGACATGAACTGCAGGGAAAGAGCAGCCTGAGCTTCTGTCTCTGTCTGACCTTCCAGCGTCTGCTCTGTGCTTTCAAAAGACACAAAGAGGTCAAAATTCCAAATAAGGCTCCGTGACCAATATCCGGAGAAAAATAACTCTTTATGCCACATGGAAATGTCAGAAGTGACACGATGTGTAGGGAATTGAGAAGAGGAGAACAGGAGCTGAAATGACTGCAAAACGCTCGTTCAAGTAATCGCATAGTGAAACCTCATTTCCCTGCATGCCTTGTCTTGTGACCTCTTCCTTGCTGGTGGCTAGCAGCAGAGAGCGGCTTGGGAAAGCATCTCAACATAGCCTCCATCCTTATCATAATCCTTCACGTAGCCCTTATAACTAACTTGAGAGGAAATATGGGCTAGCTGCGCCATTTTATACCTAACGATGCTGGATGCTCTTCTGTGGACCGTGCAGCCAGGCCCATGGATTAACACTATTCCCATGGACTCGGCCAACACAAAAGTTGCTCTTTACCTCTTGGGCATCAAGGTCCTCCTAAAAGTTCAGCCTTAATAAAGAGAAGGAGTCAGAGCTGCACTTTCCCTGAAAGAAGTTGAAGCATATCCTGGATTGATTTGAAATGAATCCAATCAAAAGAATGAAACATTCCGCGATCAGGTCAAACTGACCAAAATGAAGTGTTTCATTTCAGGTTTGTCTCCCTCCACCTTTCAAAGTAAAATAGAAATAAAGAAGAAAAAGTTGTAAAAGAAGAGCGCTGTGGTTTGTCAGCACAATTATGTTTCTTCCCCGTGGGAAGCAGCAAGGTTCCCTGGAAAAACGTGCTCATCAGCACGTCACTGTGCGCGGCCTCCAAACACCTTGTTGCTCTGATGTGGGGACTGCCCAGGAATGACAGCTCAGGTGCCTCTGCTGCGTGTCCCGAAGGCAAGCTCTCTGCCCAGAGGATGCTTCCCACTGCCGAGGGCAGCCTGCCACACCGCACCGAAATCAGGATGACACAAAACACCTCCTTTCTTGTGGTCCTGCTAAAAAGAACGTATGTGCACGCGTGCGTTACAGGTGGTGGGGTGTGTGATTAAAACCCCCTTTCTTGTTGCTGGAAAACACTGCTGTTGCTGCCTGGCAGGTGGAGCAGGACTGACACAGCATCAAGACGTGTTCTTTGTTACGTGGGTCCACGGCCGAGGGCTGAACTGCAGCTGCTGGTGCACAACAGCAAGATGTGAAGGTCCTGGAAAAAAGAAGACAAACCTGAGGTGTTTTTCACCTTCCTGACCGCACGGCTCGGCTGCAGCACAGCCTTAATGGTTTTCCCATGCTTGCTCTGACTCTGCCTGGAAGGTGCACAGTTACTAGTCCCGGGCTCTTTGAAGCATGCTGAGACATTGAGAGATGATAAATTGGATTTTTCAGAGGATTTTTCAGGGAGCAGAGGACATGAGCAGCTAAACACTTTCCCCAACAACACCAAGGGATGCTCTAGGGAAACAGCGAACATAGAGGAGGTGAGAAAGGGCATCCGTCAGCACTCAGCCGCCGGAGCACCTCTTCTCCTCCACAAAGCTGGCTTTTGGCTAATCCCTAACAAGGCCTTTCTGTGTCACACCAGCTAGCCAAGGAGTTGTGCAATTAGATGTCCAACATGTTTGGAGAACAACGTGTGTAAACGGGATGTAATGCAATACTACGTGTTTATTTCTGAACACAAATTCAAGCAAATCCATCCGTGGCCACTTCTCAGGATGAGTAAGATCTACCAGCTCAAGACAGCTTGCCATATTGCTTCTCTCTCTTCTTGCAGTACAGAACGGGGATGAAATGTTTTTAATAAAAGGCACTTTAAAAAAAAATACATATACATATCAAAGTTCAAATAAATCTTTACTATAATCAGAAGAATGCAGAGAATTGTAAAAGTTTAGAAGGGGTCACTCCTGACTGGCCCCTACTCCATAAAGTAGAGTTTGATGTCCTGCAGTTTATAGCTGTACAAAGCCCAGCTCTTCTGCATTCAGATTGGCTGTTAATGTTGTAATGATGTTTAACTGCTGACAAATGAATTACAGGTGGGGAGCGCACTGGCCCTTTAAGGCAAGGAGTGCTTAAGTAAAAAAGTCTGTCATTTTTATTTGGTTGTTTTTTGGTTTGGTTTTTTTTTTAATGTTTCTTCTTAATTTCCTCAAGCAAACAGATGAATGAACATCACAGCTTGTCAAGTAAGGCACGTTTGTGAAAACATCATCTCTCTTTGATGCATCTATCATGCGCTGGAGAGAAGAGAGAGGGGTTTTCTTTCACTTGCAGTGTAGCTTCTTTTTTATTTTTTCCCACTAATTATGGAATTTCTCATTAAAATAACAAGAAGCACGTCTGGCTGGGATTCCAGCACATGTTTTCACTTTTGGAAACCAATGGGAACCGTATGCTCTCTTCCTTCTTCCGTGTCCCATGCAGAATGGCAGTGCAGAGGCCGGTATCAGCATCCGTGTCATGTTCCACCAGCTCCTTGGCCAGGTGGCAGGAGAAGACACTCTCCCAATTTCAGACGTAGCTCATACCGGGCATGGGGGTGATGTTGCGTTCACTGGCTGATCTTGAACTTTTAAAATTCATAACATTCCCTGGGTTCCGATTTTTTAATCTCTTTCTCCTCGTAGGTCTTTCTTTTCTCCCTCTCCCTCCTTGTTCCGTTGCACTTTTTCTCATGGCAGAACTAGCTCACGCGGACCTGCAGCAGTTACTTATAAACTCTCCTCGAGCGCCAAAGCGCCACGAACAATCATTTCCCTCCAGTTTACAGGAACATTCAAAGTGCTCCGAAACATATTTTCAACATAACTCATCTCTTTGAAGACGCATCCAAGCTTTTGTTCGTGTTTATTGACAGGAAGTTGTTTTTCATGGCTCAAATCAGGAGGGGAATGATGAACGGGGGTTGGATTTGCCAAGCGGTTGAAGCTGTACCCTGCAAAACCCAACCTTGCATTCCTGACGTGTGCGTCAGCTTCCCCAGCCCATCCACCACCCAGCCCCGCTCTTCTTCTTCAGGGGGAACAAACATAATCAGAGCTTAGAATGGGGGTGGATTAGAGCAAGGCTGGATGTGGACAGGTGAGCAAGAGAAACTGTTATCCATCGTGGCTGTGGAAAAAGAGGCTGGGTTTGTGGTGCTCCTTGGCCCTGGACAGCAGGGGTGAGGCACAAGCACCCCATTCCATCTTCTGGAGTGAAGTGCTGGGGAATGGGCCAGCACAGCAGGATCATCCCCTTTCACAACTTGGAGGCTTTGGGGAAATCGTGACTCACAGCAGGGGGGAGTGGGAAAGCAGGGGCTGGCTGAATCATCCTGCCAAGGCAGAGCAGAGCTTTCTATCCTTGGCTCTAGGGGTTCATGGGAGGCTTTTTTGGGGTCCCCATGAAGATGAGCAAGAAGTCTCCAGGGTGGGTAGCTGAGCTTTGAAGCCCTTCCAGGCTGGGCTGGAGGGTGGAGAAGGAACTAGAGGAATAGAACAGATAGCGATGGGAGAGGGGCAAAACAGACCCCTGCCTTCATACTGCTGCAGGCCAGTAGAGCAGGTCAAGTGCTCCTTGCTCCCACCTCAAGTCCTAGGCAACATCTTCAGGGCATATCCTCTGATGGCTTCAACAACCATCCCGAACTTCAGGAAACAGCAGCATCCTTTCTTCAAGGGCACAGTGATATTCATCTGATCCATGGGCTAGTCCTGGTGGAAGAAGCAAGCAGAGGAGCAGGAAAAGTCCCCAGAGTGCACAAGGAAGAGGTGACAGAGCCCCAAATGAGGATCTGTACCTGCTCAAGATGGTTGGGCTACATGACTGTCAGGAGACCCTTCCAACCCAGAGCATTCTATGGTTCTATGACCTCAGCCAGACAATGAGGGCGACCAACAGAAGAAAGCACCATGCAAAATGCAACGGACCTGTTGGCCTTGACCTCACAGACACACTGGAAACAGCTCAGCCGCCCTGGCACAAGCAACTGCTGTGCTCCGTTTGACAGGGAGAAGAGGGGTTTTAAATAGGGTCGTATCGACCTTTATATGTCGACAGTGGGACTGGTTATTGTGCGCTGTGTGTGCCTGAGGTTCTTCCACTGAAAAGAGTGCAGTGCAGCACTGGGGGCAATTCCTGATCCCGCTCACTCCCGATGATTATTGCTTCTTGGCTTGTTGCTGCTCTATGCAGTGCAATGTTATTGCTTGGAATGGCATGTCAGCTTAGTTTTTACTGGTACCATGTGTTCCTCTTCTTTTATCCCAGTAGTGTGTCAAGAGCTGTTTTTCTAAGGATGGTCAAGGGAATAAGATTCTAATATTACTGTAGATGATATAAAATGTTTTATAGACAGTGTTCCACGTTTGAACTGGAAGCCCAGAAATCAGCCATGAGAGCCTTAAGCGGGCAGTTGAGTCGCGTGTTTTGGAGGCTTAGATTGGCCAGTGAGGTGGAAAAGGCCCTGTCTTGGTTACAGACAACAGCCAGTTTCAAAGTCAGGGTGCTAGATCTGCACTTAGAAAGAAAGAAACCAAAAACCTCTAAAAGCTGGGCTCATTGTATGCAGGTTCAGACATTCTTTGGCTCCAGAAGGGAGCCACACGCAGGGACACCTTGCTTACTGCATAAGACCCCATGAGAGAACCCATAAGTCTGTACCTGTTAACATGACAGTCACCATTGTTGCTGTTGAAGTTGGAGGCAACACTTAGGTCCTTCAAAACTCAGAGCAGAAGCTGCAAAAGGAGCTACAGACCAAGACATGCTGGTGATTACAAAGGGGCTTTGCACACAGTCTGGACTGGCAACAAGTAGCTGGGCTTGAAGTCCATGCAAGGTATGCGAGGTAAGGACAGGACTGCTGAAACTTTCTCCTGAGATCAGAACACAAGTCTTCATTAGGTTCTCCCCATCACGCCAACAAAGTCATTTCTTCCTCAGGGCTGTGTCTGGAGTTCACAGTACATCCACCTCTGGAAGCTGCTGGTTCAGCGGTTCAGCTCCTGTGAGCAACAGCAGCAACACCGAGGGGCTCCGCACATCTGTCTCTCCCATCGTCAAGGTTTCTGTGTTTACTAACAGCATGTTTTCCTATTCAGTCATGAAGGTATTTCTTGATGTATTTTATAGGAGATCAGGTTCAGCGTGCAAAGGAAAGAGCTTTGAAGGCAGATAGCAGCAGCAGGCAGAGTTTTCCAACCCCGACAAACTTTTATGAGCGCTTCCATAATGGCATTTCCAACACTTGGGCCATGGCTGCGGTGACAGTTGACGCCTCGTACATCATGACCTGCTTTCTGTTTAAAAAACAATGACACTGTTTTATTTATTGCAGGTGATTGCCTTTGCACAGGACAAACGTGCCTGGAAATCTCAGCACGCTGGTCTCAGCGGCAGGCAGGCTTGCGCTGTCTGACACCATGTCCATCACTGCAGCCGTTGCTGGGCCTGTGTTCTCGTTTTGCAGGTCACTGCATTGCCTCGAGATGCTACACACCCATGACAGGCATGATTGCTGGAGCTTCAGAGTTTTCCTTGGGGTTTTTGGCACCCTTGGGTGTTTGCTTTGAGCACGAAGGAACTAGAACCTGTGCTTACCTCTGGTGAGTGAAAGCCTGGAGTGGGGCTGTGGTGCCTCAGAGGAGCAAGTGATGTGGAACAGAGAAGCACAGGCTGAGCCAGGGTGACTCCTGGAAGGAGAAGACCTACTTAGCAAAAAAGTACAGGGGGAATGGGGCATATGGTGGAGCAGGAGGTGCCCAGCAGTTTGCCATCAGGGTGATATGACAGACAGGCTTACAGTCCTGCACCCTTGGAGCAAGGAGAAGTGAGTGACACCAAACATACAAACTCCCACAAATACAGACATGAAAAGATTTCTACTCACTGTATTACCTGATGCTCCTCACTTTAAAAAGTGAAGGCAAAACTTTCTAGCTGCAAGGCTAAGCAGTAAGCAGGTTGGGGTGAACAGATCTTGGATAAAGCTTCAGTGAAGTCATTTGTTTGTAACCTTCAGCCAAGTCACTGACTTTGCAAAGCACAGCTGGGCTCAAAGCGGGACACCTGTTCTGACGACCTTCTGAAGCCACCAGAACTATCCAATACTGTGCATAGCTACTCAAATGAGACCTAAGTATCCCCAGTTCCTCCTCTTCCTACTCAGGTTTGAATAATAGTCTCTCTGTTAAGAAACACAGGGAAGTACACATCTGGACTGTCTAATCCAAACGAGGAAGGTTGTTCTTGTGCACCCTGTCTGGCTTTTGAATGTGGTGTCCCCCCACCCATTTCTCCTCTCCATATCACCCATCAGCTCCTCTGAAGCTTTATCTACCAAGCTGAGGAGACACACACCTTTGGAAGCGTGGCAAAAAATTCTGCCCACACCTTGCAGTCTGACCAGATCAACCCATTTCTGTGTTGTGCCTTAAAAAGACATTGCTACGGGAAACGTCTCCCTTTATCTTATGCAGAAAGAAGGGTTCTGGCTTCATACCAGCTTCATCAGTTCATGGAGAGTCTCTGTTGGAAATGAGATCTTATATTTAAAAACCATCAGCATCAGATGACGTATAGGGGTCTTTACCAACAGAAGCTAAAAATGAACCACTTGGACCATAGACACTGGCAAGTTCTGCTGCACCTCTGGCCAGCTCAGCTACCTTCTGCTTTTGATGAGAAGAACACTGCTGCTACTCATACAGTGCCTGCAAAGGATTCCCTCCTGGGCCATTGAGAGCTATGAAGAAACTGATTTACCTCCTCTGACATGTGACCTGCTCCACAAAGCTTCCCAGCATCAGTGCTGAGAGGACCCCAAAACTCCTTTACAACCTTTCCCAGAGAGAAGCCTGAGGGGTTCTGATCCCATAGAACTTGTTCCGAAGCTCTTGGTCCACAACTTGATAAACACCACAAGAGATTTAGGACAGCAAAGTGCAAAGAACAGTCTAGCTGCAAGTTTACAGCTACTGCTCCTTGCTTCCCCTCTCTCATGTGGTGTGCAACACAAAAAGCCCAGTTGGCAAACGAATTATTGGTCCTTAATGAGGGGCAAAGGGAAAATAATCTGCAAGGGCATCCGCAGGCAGCCTCTGCAGAGAGAGCTTGGACAGCAACTGCCAGGATTCGGGGTGCATGCTGTGCTGCACACGCTGGACACCAGAACAAGAGGACCTCAGGCAGTGCTGGGGAAGATTACTCTGCTCTACTGATTTTTCAGACCAGGAACTGCCTTGGAAGGCATCAGCATTGCTCCAGCATGAGGAGGGGTTTTTGTGGGGTTGTTATTTTTCATTTTAGGACTGACATGCAATCTTCTGAAGCTGAAATTGAAATTTCACGCTTCTGAGGGCTTGGGATGTCTTTCACAGATCAAACCACAGCTCCTCTCCTGTCCCCCAGACATGAGTAGTGAGGCCACACGAGGAACTAGCAAAAGGCCAAAATGACGCTGCGCTGCAGAGCTGTAGCTTTAAGGAACAAACTGGACCTTTGGGTCATTGTTGGGTTTAGGTTTGGATATGGGGTAGGGGATCTGATGGTGGGGAGGGGTCTATCCGCCTGTTGATCTGGTAAATACATCATCTAACTACAATCTGCTGCAGCGAGCAGGCGGGCCCAGGGAGATGAAGAAAACCACATTTAAAACATGATGAAAGTTGCCTCGAGGCTCCTTATGTCACACTTGGGCTTTGGGCAGTTGGGGGTTTTATTTCTTCCCTTTTTCTTCCGTTAATAAACAAAAATCTAGCATTCTTCACTTTGGTGTTAAAGGCTGAGAAGACCCCTCAGCTTCTCTCCTCAAACACATGCTCATGCACAGTTGTGTGCAACGGCTGCCCATCACCTCCTGACTAAGCTGCAAGTCAAGAGCATCTTAAAAACTAACATGCACTAGGGATTCAGGTTCTTGGCTGTCACTGACTCAGACCTTTCAGCAAATGACCTGCCTCCCTGGGTGGGAATGAACTCATTTCCGTGGTGAGGAGTCAGCATGGCAAAGCAGACAATTCATAGAATCACAGAATCATTAGGGATTGGAAGGGACCTCGAAAGTTCATCTAGTCTAGTCCCCCTGCCACAGCAGGATCACCTAGACCAAGTCACACAGGAACACATCCAGGCAGGTTTTAAACATCTCTGGTGAAGGAGACTCCACAACCCCCCTGGGCAGCCTGTTCCAGTGCTCTGTCACCCTCACCGTGAAGAAGTTCCTTCTCAGGTTGATGTGGAGCCTCCTGTGTTCCAGCTCACACCCATTGCCCCTCGTCCTATCATTAGATGACACTGAGAAGAGCCCAGCTCTATCCTCCTGACACCCACCCTTCCAATATTTGTAGACATTAATGAGGTCACCCCTCAGTCTCCTCTTCTCCAAGCTCAAGAGACCCAGCTCCCTCAGCCTCTCCACCCAGATCACCCAGCCTATCTCAGTGGCTCCTTCAAGGGGTTCAAGCAACAGAGAGAGAAGGGACAGTGCCAGGTGGGAGCCCTGTGGAGCCTACGGATAAGGCCCACAGCTCATGATACTCCTCACGAGAGGAGGAAGAAGCAATCTCCCCGCCTAAAACCCACTCCTGCACTACTACCCTGTTGTGAACTCCCTTCAGAAACAGAGCTAAATAAAACTCACACATGGTTTATTTTTGGATCAGCCCCCACCTCCCTCTGCTCCCCTCCCAAATTGATTTATGATCCTATTGTTCTGTATTCTGACCTAACACACCAAGTGCTTTGAGCGTTGCAGCTCCCTCCCTGCTCCTTCCATCACGCAGGTGTAACTGCTGTAAAAGCAAAGGGGGGAAAAGGGAGAGAGAGGGAGGAAGGAAACAGAGGAGAAAACAAGGGGAAACAGTTAAGGCTGCAGATGCACACATCTGCTTTCTGACTAATGCAGGGTATGGCACACCCGTACGGGTCCCTTTTATTACTAACATTCCTTATAAGTTAGAAACAATTTTTTACCACCCACCTCCCCCTTTTCCTCCAAACTTCAGATGTCCCAGAGGAATGTTTAAATTATTACAGAATCCCAGAGGAGTTTGTTGTTTCCCCTTTTAATTTGTTCCATGCTAGTTGCTGGTGTTTTAAAGCAGTGCCCAGCCTACTCTTTGCTAAAAGCAAGGGCAGGACTCCTTGTTCCGGCTCTGGCACAGCATCCATCCTACCTTTGTTCCCCTAATCCCTACGGGTTTGTAGCACGGCTGTTATAATCGACTTGATGCTGAAACCTGTGATTACCTGCACTGATTTCTGAGCTTTCATTTAAATAGAAATGCTAAAAATACCAACTTAAGCCAATCCAAAAAAAGGGCTTTACTGGTTGCTTTTCCCTTGGCCAGCTTTCACAGGCAAGCTGCAATTGTCTAAGGCCAATGAAATGCCTGATGTTATCTAGCCCTTGGCACGTGTTTTGCAGAACCTAGGCTGATGGTTTTGCAGGACCGGACAGAAGAAAAATCAAAAAGGAGAAGTGTGGAACCAGGTTTTGACCTTTACTGTCCAGTGAGAGCAGCTAACTGAGCTCTTGGGAGCCTTGTATGGGACTTGCGGATCTTAACCTCATTTTGAACCTCTTTGGCCTCTGACCACTGCTCCAAGCTGGGACAATGATAGCAGATGCCCAGAAATTGACCCAAGGTTGTCTAGAAGACACATAGCATGAAAAGGACTTAAATTTATTCTTCTCTAGATAAGAACTACGCTCTACATATTTATCCTATCATTTTTTTTCCATCATGAACATAGCAGAGAGTGACTTTGCCCAGTTCTGGTCTCTGTGTCTGAAGGGAAACCATCCCATCAACCTTGTGAATGTGTGATGGTGAAGGTTGCTTTCAAACTCAAGGCAGAAAAGCCTCAGGCCTAGAACAGCCATGAGATGATCATAGAATCATCAGGGATTGGAAGGGACCTCGAAAGATCATCCAGTCCAATCCCCCTGCCGCAGCAGGATCACAGAATCACAGAATGTTAGAGGTTGGAAGGGACCTCAAAAGATCATCTAAGTCCAACCCTTCCTGCTGGAGCAGGGTCAGCCTACAGTACTGTCTCAAGACGTCCTACATGGGGCTTGAACCCATGACCCCAGGAATTCAGAGTCCCATGCTCTACCAACTGAGCCAGCCAGGTGCCCTATCACCTAGAACAAGTCACACAGAAACACATCCAGGTGGGTCTTAAATGTCTCCAGTGAAGGAGACTCCACAACCCCCCTGGGCAGCCTGTTCCAGTGCTCTGTCACCCTGACTGGGAAGAAGTTCCTCCTCAGGTTGATGCGGAACCTCCTCTGTTCCAGCTTACACACTGCCCTTTGTCCTGTCAGTCGATGACACTGAGAAAAGCCTGGCTCCATCCTCCTGACACCCACCCTTCACATATTTATAGACATTATAGTGAGTTCACCCCTCAGTCTCCTCTTCTCCAAGCTCAAGAGACCCAGCTCCCTCAGCTTCTCCTCATAAGGGAGGTGCTCCACTTCCTTCATCATTCCTCTTTGCTCTGCGCTGGACTCCCTCCAGCACTAGGATGGCACTGGGAAATGGAATGCATAAAACTTGAAAGTGTTTGAGAAGCCTTTTCAAAACATGGCACAAAGAAAGAAGAAAGATGTCCAAGGTAACACATCTCAAACCATTGATTGTTAATTAAGAGGAATTGGCCACGTGTCCTCAAGAGTTCCAGCAAACACTCTCAAGGCCAATATTTTACCAGGTATTGTTGTTTCCTGTAAGATATTTGATTTTTGTTAAAGAAACCCGTTGCAGTGGGGATGCACCACCACATTTTTGTCGCTGAAGGCTACCTTGCTCTGCATCCTCTGAGCATCAGCAAAGGAAGTTGCCACATCAGTGATGGGACAGAGCCTTTTCAGGAATCGTGATGGGGGAGTGGTGGCATAGCTCTGGTCTGAGCAAAGAAAGAGGACTTGGTTACTGCTCTGGGACCTCTGTCACCAACAAAGCAGAATAAGACTGAGCAGAGGAAAACCTGCAAACAGGTCCCCATATCCAACCATGTTTTGGAAGGCAGCTGGGTGACAGGGTGATCTGTTGGAGCTTGTCCACATCTGTGCTCCACTTGACAGCATAAATGCAGGGCATTCCTGACTAGGCCAGAGGAACATGTGTTTTAAATACCTTTGATGTCACCTGTCGAGTTGCTTAAGGTTTGGCCCCCGAGACCAAATTGTCAATGTGCGAAGCTTCAGAAGCTCCCTAAAGTCACTGGGTGTCTCACTGATCGACCCAGATTTTCTGGTGCGTCAGCTGTGCACAGAAATGTCCTCAGGAAAGCCAAGTACGCCCCAGGGGCTCACCTGAAGCTCCTGCAAGGACTTATTCCTTCAGGCACATCCAGGGCACAGTGAGGACACAGCACGCCAGACTGGTGATCTCACAGAGGGCTGAGCAAATACCCGAGGAAGACCACAAGCCATGAAGCAATTTGAGTGTGAAACCCAAAGGAGATTTAAGGATGTGAGATCAGCAAGAATTCTGCTCCAGAAGCCATTCAAGGGAAGGACCTTTGTGTGCCTATGAGTTGTCTCGTTCTACCTACAGTCATCTCAGAAAGGGAGCTCAGGTTTGGAGCTCCCTTTCCTAGGGAAGAAAGGCTAATCTCCTGCTGTCAGGACAGGTCTTTCCAGGCTGCCCTTGGGAGGACTGGAAGGAGCTTCAACCCAGCTTTGACAGAAAGCCTCTCAGATGCCTCTCTGAGGTCTGCCAACTTCTTCTGATGCATGGAGAAACCCCTGGCATGGAGATGCTCACCCCACAGTTCCTTTCTGATAGGTCCAAACCACAGTGCACCCACTGGATGTCTGTACACAGAGCAGATGCTCTGTTTGTCCTTCAGATGCATTTCCTGAAGGAAATAAAATATTGGTCTGAGGACAGAGCACTCCAGCGTTTCTGCCTGGAATAATTAGACTTAATGAATCAACCCAAAAGGACTCGAAAAGGAAAGAAGCCAAGACTAGCCCTAGAATCTGACAATCTTCCGCAGCAAGGTGCAATTTCTGCTTTGTCACCACCTAAAGAACCTCCAGGAGGCCATCAACTCCTGTCACTGGAGTCTCAGCGAGGACGATCCCTGTGGTCCTTTGAGCTGGGTGCAATACTTCCCCTGTCACCGAAGGGCATGTGCCACTTGCTGCCTTTCACAGCTGATTAGTCATCTCAGTCCCAGGGTTCAGTTTATAAACATTTCTACCAAACCAGTTCCATTAGTTTAGCCTGAGCGGGTAGGGGGGTTTTGTCTTTTTTCTCCATATAATTTATTTATTTGTTTGTTTGTTTATTTCTGATTTCTTTAGAAACAAAGGGTGCTCCACATGGCTGCTTTGGAAGACTGTTCACTGGTACCCAAAATCAAAGGTGAAGCCTAGGGAGGGCAATCCCCAGGAAATGAGCAGTCATCAACTCTCCTGTGAGCTGAGACAGCTGAAACTAGGTGCCTTTATGGGGAAAATTAACTTTATGTGTAATTCTCTCTTCCATTTCTCTGTGTGGTGTCCATGCTGTTTCAATTTCTGTATGACAAAATGTATTATTGATAGAAACCAGACCTGTGGCTGCTTTAGTACTTAGATATCTAAATACTTGCCTGCAAGTACCATCTATCACTAAAGTGAAAAACCATGTCACTTGCAATGTCCTCTGGGAAGGAGAAAACCTCAATTCTTTCAAGATTTGCCAGTTACTTTACAAGTTAAGCCTGTCAGTTTAGCACTAAATCTTAGGCTCAAACTGGTCAAATGAAAAAATAAAATCAAACAAAAAAAGGCTCCACATTTCAGAACTGGGAAACTGAGTTTGCCTGAGACGTTTCATGCTTGTGTTTGGGACTCGTGATGATTGATTCATGGATTTGGGAACCACACGTGCTGACAGCTCTGGGTGTCCTGCCTTAACTTTGCAAGCATGGATTAGCTCTGCCATAAACAGGCTGGAAAGAAGATACGGGTGAGTAAACAACAGCACCCTCCAGCCTGCCATCTTCTCCTACCTGCTTGCCAAGCAGGTGAGAGCTCCCCTGCCTTCCCTACAGCCTGACGCAGGATGGCTCGAGCTCCCTGTAGCCACCCAGGCCATCCACACCACAGTAAAGACCAGAAACTTGCATTTCCCTCTTAACCAAGGCTTGAGGTCTTTCCCAGAGGATGGCTGGACCAAAGCATTTCAGGGTGTGAAAACTGGAGTACCAGCAATCAAAGATGCCTGCCTGCAGAGGAGAGCCCAGAGCATCTCTCTCAATGCCCAGGGATTCAGAGCTTCCTGGACACGCACAAGGCAGAGAGCAGCTCGGCTGTGCTTTCATCTGCTCCTTTGCAGGTTTACAGCAGAGCTAATTGAATGAGGCCCTTTTTGCACTCCCTTGCCTGCCCCAGCAGGGCCTTGGAGCAGTAAAAAAGCAGAAAGAGGGAGAGTGGAGCAGCAGTGTCATCTGTGGCACTGGCCTGCAAATGGTGGAACATGCCTATCTGCTGCCGGCAGCCAGTCCTTATCACCACATCTGCCTTTTAACCTCACATTGCAGCGCTGGAGGGCTGTACTAGATACTTTACAAGCACCTGGTAAACAATCATGCTGTAAATTTGCTGGACATATACTCATCCCTTCAACCCTTCCTGTGTGGTTATTCCATGGTGAGACAGTGACTGGCCTTCCTTCTCCAACTTTGGGCAAGTTTAGGACCGTAAATCACAGGAAGACACTCGATTGGCGGAGGCAGAGCATCAGCAGTGCCACTGGAGCATGGTCATCACACGAAGAGTCATGATCTGCCTACCTTTGTCCTTTTCCTTTGCAAACATGACAGCATTCAAAGATCATCTAGACCTTAAAAGATGCTGTTAGAGATGCCATCAACAGATCACATTGACAGACCAGCTTGAGGACTTGTTCAGATTTTCCACAAGTACTGCAAATCCACACAAGTTGTATCCCTCGTGGGTGGTGTCCTCAAAACACTTCACTTTGGTCTAAACGCTCTCTGTGAGTCAAGCAATTCCTAGATCTCTCCTCCTGGGTATTTGCTGGAGCAATCCTGGCCTAGAGAAGAGGATCCAGCTGAGGAAAGGAAAAGGATGTACTTACAATACTCCTCATCAGGAGCGAGGAGACCATGGGATCTACATTTGAAGGGAGCGGGTAAAAAAATCCCATTCACAATATGTAATGAAAAACATCTTCTTTGCCCTTCCACCCTGCCCCTGAGATGCTTTTCACAGAAATCTCGGGTTTCAATTTCTTTTTAATGGGTTTACTGCCGAGCAGAGAAGCCCATCTTTTCACCTATAAAACTGTAAACCCCTGCAAGCCCCCAGTAAAGAAAAAATAAAATAAATAAGAAGAGTATTTCCTGGAGAAGGTCTAATACCATTTTAGACGCAGTTTCTAGCAGAGAATTAGTCCTACTTGTTTTATTACTCTTAGGGGTCTAATTGTTGTCAGAGCTTAATTGCATCCTGGCTTGCTTTGCAAAGCAAAGAAAGCAGCAGCCCGTGCTGGCCGCCGCATGCAGTCATCTGCTCTTTTGATATGCATGTGTGTGTGTGTCTATTATCTCCTTTCATCTTTATATAAACCAGGAAGAAGAAGCTGCTGTGATCCCACCTCACCTGACAGCTTTACAGCCTGTCCCAGGGCTCAGACTTCTGAGTCAGGACCAGCGCTGCTGCAGGGGGCTGTGGCTGGAGCTGTCTGGACCACATACAGCATTTGGAGCTCATCTCATTTCTTCTGCCATCCCTTTTGTTTCGCTGCCACGTTCAACAGGTGTTGCTCTTCCTTTTGTAGCAGAGCCTTTTGAAAAGACATCAAAAAGCTCTGTTAGGCACAAGAGAAGGGATATTTGTTCAGGCTCTATTTGTTCCCTAATTACCATCTATAATCTTCCATCTCTACCAAACTGAAGTGGTCAAAGGGGTCCTATTTTTAAAAGCTTCGTTGTTCGGAATCCAGTTTCAGAATCGTTGCCAGATGAAACCCTTGAGTTTTGAGCAGAAGTCTGAATCTGGAGGAGCAGGACAAGTGGCAGCACAATCCATATTCTGTCATTTAAACTCAGCAACTGATCTCTCCACTGAGAACTGCAAGAAGAACACTGGGAGGCTGAGTTGGGAGTAAACTCCCACCATCCCTCAAACCAGGCTGGTGATGGTCCAAGGTGGGGTCCAGCAGCTCCCCGACAAGGGGCTTCGGTGATCCAGGCAGTCTGCATCAGACCTGAACCTTACCTTTCATTCACCATCATCTTTCTCTTTTCCCCAAATAATCTGTGAAAACACTGGAGATAAAACCCAGGAGATTCCTCCATAACCCCCTTTTTTTTTTGCTTAATTACCTTTCCTGACCCCTGTGGGATGGGTTCACCTCCTGGGTTTTGGCAGCTGGTTGTTTGGGTCAGCAGTGGCTCAGCTGCCACTCCCTGCACCTTCTTACAGAGTGGCTTTGTGTGCATCCGTCCCTCCCCGCGCTGTGAGCACATGTTTGGATGGAAGGGGTTGATTGCTGGGGCTGTGGTTTAGCTTTCTAATGATGCGTGAATGCTGAGGGCCATTTGCGGCTTTATTTTTATAAAGGGATGCTCTGTGCCCTTGAATTTCTGGTGGTGTGAGGTTTAGCACTTTCATTACTCATTTTATGACCAAAGAGAAAAAAAGAGAAGACTAATAATCAGACAGTTCATGATTTTTCTTAATAGCATCCAGGGGATAGAAAGCAACTTCCTCTCCTCCAGAGCAGCAGTGATTCAAAACATGAGGACAGAGTAAGCAGAGGCAGTTTGTGAGTGACTCCAGCAGCGAAATCTAATGGTCCTGTGGCTAAAGAGGCAGTGAAAAAAGGTCTGGGACCTGTTGCACTAGCATGTAGATGCACTCAGGAAGGCACATCACCACTACAGCAACGTCACCAGCTTTGCTCCAGAATGAAATTTCCTCAGCACTTCAGTTCTCCTGACCTTCATGATGTTCGTGTAACCCTGCATCCGTTTCACCTGCTTAGGATTCACCTGTAACTGAAAAAGTTTTACAACACGGTTTTAGACTTAGACACAAGCTTTAGTCTTCCCTGAACAGGGATTACTTTAAGCACATTGAATCACAGGATCATGGAATCACTTAGGTTTTTAAGATCATCAAGTTCAATCATTAACCCAAAGGTCCCAAGCCCACCACTACACCATGTCCCTAAGGTCCAGATCTACACAACTTTGAGGCATTCAAAGGGTGGTGGCTCAACCCCTTCCCTGGGCAGTCTGTTCCAAGGCCTCCTGAACCTTTTCATGATTCTTCATGGTTTTAGGGCCCAACTTAAAGTTCAGACTGATGAGTGATGATGAAGCAAAGCTGGTTACCCACCGTGTGATAGCATACAGGTCAGTATAGATGAGACAGGTCTTGCAGTAAGTCTGCAACGAGAACGAGAGTGCCGTGCATCAGCACATCAGTAATTAGCACAGCACATCAGTGTTTCTGCTTGTGATGTGCAGGAGAGTCAGAATAAAGCTTCCACCCTTAGGAGAATTGTTCTTGATCATGTCTAGTGTGTTAGATGAGTTTATCAGATACGAATAAGGATTAACATGCAGTAGCTGGCTTTTGGTTACCTTCATACATGAAGAGTACAAGGAATCCTCCTGGGCTTCTTCTTCATGCTTCCCTTCACCTTGTAGTTCACAGAGGCTTCTTCCTCTCTGAGCACTGCAGCCATACGGGAGGCTGAAACTCTTCTGCATCATCATGGCTTTATTAACATGTGGCTTAGAGATCCTAAAACAACTCCTGAAAGAGCTCGTTTAGCTGATTTTGATGCTGTGAAACCTCACTGCCCTAGAAGTCTTGAGCCACTGCTGAGGTGTCTAAGTGTTAGGATATTTTAGGGAAAGAAAAATCTCCTGATTCATGGTGATGTAGCAACATCCTTCTTCCATGAACCTCATGGCTTTGCCAGACACTGGTTCCCTTTGCAGGGGAAGAGGAGAGCTCACTGTCCCTGTTTGTCACTGATTGAGGACAGCAGTTGGGAGGCCTGCTGCTGATCAGCCTTGCCCCATGAACTGCAGTTAAGGTCTAGTGGTTTTGAGAAACATGAAGAACACTGAGCCAGCCCTCTGAGCAAGGAGTGAGCCTCCACCACGAGAAAACCACAAACATAGTCAAAGCAAACAATGCACAGCCCTCCAACCATAAGCTGGAAACATTTATTTGATGAAACTTTGAGTTTTATTGAGATTGAGAAATTCAGATCACCATGAGGAGGTGCCTGGAGGGCAACTGGATGGCACTTTTTGGTGGTGTCACTGTCCCCACCACTTGGCATCATCTCTGCTGGTTTCCTGTGACGCCTTGGTGGCCTCTCACATCTTAGCTTGGCTCAGATGAGCAGACTGATAGCCCTCTCTCAAGTCCTGTGTGCTTGTGAGAGCCAGATTTGACTTCTCCATAAACAATGTGATGCAGCTCACGCACAGAGACACTTGAAGCAAGGCTATCCTGGGGTGTCAAAAGCATCTGCCACGCTCGAGTAAGCACACCTTGACCTGAAGATGTGGTGCTGTGTGCGCACAGAAGGACTTCCAGAGGTGCCAAGAGACTAGCAAGGTCTCTTCTTGGCTTCTATGTTGCTGGAAAGGGGATGGGGATACAAAGCATGTAGGGTCTCTCTCCACTACAAGGTCAGAGACGCAGAGTCATGATCAGAGCTGTCATCTCAATCAGCCACGCTGTTGTGGCAAGAAATGACTCAAAAAGTTTGATTTGCTCTTTCAGTTTCTCATGAAGCCAGTCAGGACAGCACTGCACATTTGGCTTCGCGTTCTCTCTCCTGCCTGACTGCATCTAGCTTTGCTGCCAGACCTGGAGATGCGAGGTGAGGGGCTCAGGCTGGGGGAATCTGGAGGCCACAAGACTTTGCCCAGCATGCCGTGTTGCCGTGACAGAGGGCAGGCAAGCTACGTGTGGGCTGTGAGTTGGGCTGCGTCATTCCTCAAGACGCCGTGGTCTTCCTGATTGCATGACTTCATCACAGCGCTGAGATCTTCACAATTTAGGGGGATTTTCACACAGCTGGCTCCTGCACAGGCTCTCTTCTCTCTTACATTTATTCCACGTTTTGCAGGACTGTTTCATACTCTTCTAAAATGAGCTGCTCCTCTCCTCATACATGCAACGCTTTGTTTTTGCACAACTCGTCCCAGAAACTGCAGGGGGAAAGGCTCCTCTGGAACAAAGCGGGGAAGAAACGCCGTGCACATCACACCATGGACAAAGCCTCTGCGGCACGTCTGGGAACATCCTGTCACCAGGGACCTCTCAGTGGGCCGTATACCACAGTGGCAACACACACACACACACACAGAGAGGCTTCACAGTAGTATGTTGGTGGGTTGGTGGCAAGAGTCTCTGCTGCATTTTCTCACTCCTGACTTGGTAGGACGTTGGCATCTCACACCCCATCATGGCATGTGAGTTCTTGTGCCTGGCTGAGCTCTGGGCATGTCTGCTGGGTATGCTGGTGTAGTTGGAGGACACAGCCTGGCTAAGTCTACCAGACGGAGAAGTATCTTTCAGCAAGCACTGGTGGCTAGATTTGGGGGAAGAAGCAGACCTTTAACCTGCTGCTGCCCAGTGTCTCTTTTCAGAAATGCTCAGTTCTTCACGTGTCTGCCAGTTACGGGAGTGAGTTGAGCATACAGCTACGTAGGTTTGTCAAACAGTTGTGGCTGCAAGGACATCAAAAAGGAAAACTCCGACGCAGAAGGAGTCTGAAAAGCTACTTCATGCATTGGCTGTAGTTGTGTAGTAGTGGCGAGGAGAATGGTTTTTGATTCAGAATCCCTGAGTCCCTTTCAGATGCAGTGTGAAGCTGACAATCAAACCCTGATGCAGAGGTTTACAGGCATAAAAATGTTGAATACATACGGGTCCTGGGGGACATAAACTAATTCTTGGAGCAGTTCCCACTGCGGTTTCTTCTTGTTTGCTCACCTTGTCATTTAGAACTTCCACACCATCTCAAAGTCACAAAGTGTTTAAGAATGACAGAATCACAGAATATTAGAGATTAGAAGGGACCTCGAAAGTTCATCTAGTCCAATCCCCCCATCACAGCAGGATCACCTAGAGCAAGTCACACAGGTTTTAAATGTCCAAGCAGGTTTTAAATGTCTCCAGAGAAGGAGAGTCCACAACCTCCCTGGGCAGCCCACATTCCAGTGCTCTGTCACCATCACCGTGAAGAACTTTCTTCTTATATGTATGTGGAACCTCCTATGTTCCAGCTCATACCCATTGCTCCTTATCCTATCATTAGATGACACTGAGAAGAGCCCGGCTCCATCCTCCTGACACCCACCATTCATATATTTATAAACATTCAGGAGGTCACCCCTCAGTCTCCTTTTCTGCAAGCTCAAGACACCCAGCTCCCTCAGCCTTTCCTCATAAAGGAGATGTTGCATTCCCTTCATCACCTTTGTGGCTCTCCAGCTGTTCTGTGTCCCTGAACTGAGGGGCCCAGAACTGGACACAATACTCCAGATGTGATCTCACCAAGACAGAGTAGAGGGAGCAGAGAACCTGTCTTTGTCTACTAACCACTGCCCTTCTGATCCACCTCAGGATGCCACTGGCCTTTATGGCCACAAGGGCACAGTTCTGGCTCATGACCATTCTACTCTCCACCAGGAACCCCAGGTCCCTTTCTCCTACTCTGTTCTCCAACAGGTCAGTCCCCAGCCTATACTGGTACCTGGGGTTGTTCCTGCCCAGATGCAAGACTCCACACTGCCCTCGCTATAGCTCATTAGATTTCTCCTTGCCCAGTTCTCCAGCCTGTCCAGGTCCCGCTGAATGACAACGCAGTCTGCTGGGGTGTCGGCCACTCCTTTTGGCTTTGTGTCATCAGCAGACTTGCTGACAGTGCACCCTAATCCCTCATCCAAGTCATCAATGAATATAATGAATAGGACTGGTCTCAGTACTGACCCTTGGGGGACTCCACTACATACAGGCCTCCAACTAGACTCTGTCCCATTGACCACTGCTCTCTGGCTTCCATCCTGTAGCCAGTTCACAATGCACCTCACTACTTGAAAATCTAGGCCACACTGCCTCAGTCTGGCTGCGAGGAGGCTGTGGAAGACTCTGTCAGATGCTTTACTGAAGTCAAGATAGATCACATCCATTGCTCTGCCATTATCTATCCATCTGGTTATGTCCTCATGAAAGGCTGTCAGGATGGTCAAGCATGACTTCCCCTTGGTGAAGCCATGCTGACTGTCCCTAATGACCCTCTTGTCCTTGATGTGCCTAGAGACAGAGTCAAGGACAAATTGTTCCACCACCTTTCCTGGAATGGAGGTGAGGCTGACCAGTCTATAGTTACTTGGCTCCTCCTCGCTGTTTTTGAAGATTTGTTATTCTCCAGTTCCCAGGCGCCTCTCCTGATCTCCATGACTTACCAATCACTAAGGCTGGAAGAGACTTCCAAGATCATCAAGTCCAATCAACCCAATGCCACCATGCACACTAAACCGTGTTTTCTAGTGCCAAAATCCAATGAAGACAGGAACTGTGGTCTTCTGCACATTGTTAAACACCTTTGCATCCTGGAGAGTATCTTACCAGTGCTTTCATCTGATTCTGAATCTTGCTTTCAATCCTGAGTCTACCAGCCCATGCTGAGCATGGAATGCTGCAACACCATGTCTCATCATTCACTGCATGCAGCAGGAGATGCAAGAAGTCTGTGCAAACATACCCATAAAGGAAGACATCTGCCATACACAGACACTTTAATCTTTTCTGCTAGTAAATAATGCTGCTCATTTCTGAATGTCATCTCTAGAATCTTCCTAGATCCTTGACCTGTCTCTACCAACCAGCCTATCCTGGGCATCAAACGCTGTGCAGCAGTTACCGTTTGCAAGTGCTGGGCCTGCTGTCCACAAACAAGGTCTTAAATGTTTTTTTTAAGTTAATGAGTTTTAATTTTACTGAGCTATAAAGCCACCTAATTGAAAACTTCTCCACGTGGATGAGATTAGATTGTCAGCTAGGAACTGCTAGCGGAGGGGGAGATTCGCATGGATCTTTCTCATTAGAGCTAATGCAAGTCATATGTGGCAAGGGAGTGCACTTCAGAAGAGCTGGATAAAGAGCTTGTGCTGTGAAAAAGAAGGGGGCACTTGGGCAAAGACTCGCATTAGATGATCTTTTGGTTAAATAAAGCTTTTCTGACAGATGTCCCACAACTTCTAGGATATCCATGAGAAAGTCAACAGAAGAGCAAACATTTAATGTGGCCCTCGTGCCTCTCTTCTCCTCTGGTGTGCTGGTCAACAGACAACTGGTATTTACTACCTGTATTTGGTGATACCTGGAAGCGTAGGTGATGGTGGCAGAAGATGTGGGAAACACAGCAATTTGTCCCAGCCCCAGGGAGTTCGTAGTCCAAGATACGTGGAAACATACAAGAAAAATGGAGTGGTGGAGGTGGCAAAGAGACAGCAGCAGCCCATAGAAACCAACCCAGCACATAGCAAACCCAGGTGTCAGCAGCTGTTGTGCCAATTACACATCACTGGTATCATGCCAAGGACCTATTTTAAGGAGGAAACTGGGAGAAGTCTGATCACTGTGGGGTTACCTATCAGTGTAAGGAATTCTGAAACCTTGTTCCCCCCAGCAAAGTTTAGACTTTGGGTAGAGCTAGTGACCCCAAATTTCATTCCAGATTTCCAAGCTTGCACTGCTCCCATAACAGGGATAGCTGCCTCAAGGCGTCTGTCAGGTATGTAATAGTAAGCAAATTGTAGGGAAGCCCCAGCTCCAGTGAGGACCCGTGTTACTGGGAGCTGTCCAGATGCAGAGCAAGAGCACTTGGAAGCTACAGAGAGCTGCAGTTCGAGACAAGAGACAAGGTATTTCCGTTTGTAGATAAGAGACCGAAAGCAGACACGTTATGAGTGGGGTTTTGGAAGGACTCAGCTGCAGAAAGCTGGCAAGGGCTGATTTGGAAAACCCCTCTCTGACTTGCCTGCTGTCACACAAGAAAGTAGGAGCAAAGCAGAGGCTTGTTTTCCTACGTCCTCACACTGCTTCAACTGGGCTGTATCACTCTCCTGAGGAGCCTACTTGGCTGGCGTATGCATCGAGTCATGCAGAGATCGTGCAGGTGGCCCTTGCTTTGGCACGCTGGGAAACTTGAGGTCAACACACAAATTGCTGGTGAACATTTTTGAGCAGGAGCCCTCACACACTCGAGTTTAGGAAAGGGAAAGAGGAGGAACCGTAGCATGAACACCCTGCCCCAGATGTCAGAGACACTATCCTGTGCAGCATGTCCTTCAGGCACAGCTGATAGTTCCTCACCTCTGGCCCTACTGAAAATTACCGAGATTTCTTACTACCACCACTCTAATTCACAAGTTTGTCTCTTCAGAGGTGAAGAAGGATGAATGCAAACTCACAGACGTCATCTGTCCTGCATTTGGCTTCATCTCTGACCCATGAAAGAGAAATACTGTCCTTCTCATGACTCCTTGGTCAATCCCATCAAAGCACTGCCAGCTGACCCAGTGCTCTTCTCTCTCCCAGACGCTGACGGTTGCTTTTTCTTGTGCCTTGGTTTATTCCCAGACACATCACTTGAAAGAATGATCAAAGCCGAATGATCTCTACTGTTTCATCTCAAATTCTTTCTCCAATCACTTCCCTGTGTCTTCTCTCAAATCAGAGCAAAAGGTGACCAAACCAACGGTTGCTGCTGTTGTGTCCCAAACCACAGCCACAAAGTTCTACGTTAAACCCCTCGTAAACGCGTTGAAAACATCTTTGATCCCTAACATACACGTAGGAGGAAAAGGTGGTTGCAGCTGTCCCACCAGCACAAGGATCTTTCCCTGGGCAGAGGCTTTCTGTCCCAAGAGAGTCCATGACATAAAACTGTGGTAGAAAACTGGCTTGTTGACAGTCTAATTCCCTAGTCCTGTCCTAGAACAAATTCTTAGTAAATGCTGTAATAAGCCAGCTAAGCACATTGTCTGCAGAGGAAACTGTTAACAAAAAAAGGTTGCAAACCAGATCCTCTTGCAAAACCCCTGCCCAAACTCCAAACATGCAATAATCTCTGTCCCATACTGCAAAACAAAGCACCTCTGGCTTTATCTTTCACCCAGCACTTCCCTCGCTGCCAAGTGTTTTAAAAGCTCACAGGACTAGGCTTCATATGTCTCCCAGACTGGCTGTAGGTTGGGGTGGGGGTGTGGAGAAGAGGCAGGCAAGGGAATTAATTAGGCCAGCAGATGCCTAGATAGAATTTGTGTCATGTACCTCAACCACAGTCAAATTTCATCCCTGGAGCAAGGCTCCCTCTGACAGGTTCTCCAGCTGTTTGCATCTAAGAGGTCCCCAGTGGAGAAGCCAGGTGTCCTACCCGAGTGCTCACACGCACACTGTCAACCATCACACTTAAAAACCAAGTGTAGAACAAAACCAAGAGAGCAAGTCCATCAGGTGCTGTCTACCTCAGCACCTGGGGAAAAGGGCTTCAGCATGGGCCACACGAGTGAATCTGCCTCTTGCCAAGGTCTCACAGCTAAGGCCTGTATGGGGAGCCTTTCCTGATCCACTCCTCATTTCAACCACCAGAAGAAAGAGAAGGGATGTACCTGGTTCTGTTCACCTTAACGTGCCTGAGCAGATCTGGCAGTTGCGTCACTTGCTGTTGCTGTTGGAAGGGACTGGTGGAGCTGGGTCTGCAAGGTGACAATGGCACCAGATTTGTCAGGGAGTCAAACTGGAAACAGATGGATGAAGCATAAGAAAAAAGGGATAAAATTCATGGCTGTTCAAGCCTGACCCTTATCCCCTACTTCCATTTCTCATCGTCCTGCTCTCCTCCAAACCACCCTTCCAGCATAATTTTCCTTCTCCTTGCGTGAGGCTGCAAGAATCACTAGACTTCTTTCCTTCTCTGCCGAGAGTGACTGGTGCATCCTTGCAGAGGACTGTGATCACCAGGCAGACCCAAAAGCAAAGAAAGCTCCTTCTGCAGCAGAGGACAAGTGGCTGTAATGCGTTCCTTCCTTTTGTCACCCACCAGCCTTCGAATGCAACTGGGAAACAACTGCAGCGGGGCAGCGTGCTGAATCGCTGCAGACCTGGACAGTGCAGGTTAAACCCCACGGCAATACTAGCAGTGCTGCTCATGAGTAATAAATCAAGCCCAGGAATTCAGCTCTGCTTTACACAGACCTGAGGCAATGCTCACATGAAACCAAAATAGATTTACTTCCCTCCTCTCTCTCTCTCTCTGCTGCCTTCATTTCAGTTCCACTGGGATACCAACAGTGAAATTCACATTTAGGGATAACTCAACAGAAACACTCGTCGGTACAGAAGGCAACAACTTCTTTATATAAAGACTAGGAAAAAGTGTGTCCAAACCTGGTACAAGACAAAAACTCATGTTGGACTGAAGTGTTAGTGTAAACTTCAGAGGAATAGCTGAAATCACTTCAGCACAACAGCTGGACAGACAAACTGACGGCACAAACGGTGAGCTGAGTCCACATTAGTCATGGTGCAAGAGCTAGAGGAAAGCCAGCAGGGACCCTTGCTCCTGGCTTCCTGTGGGGAGCTAGACATAGGCAGATGTACCCTCTTAAAAAGTCAGACACCTTTTCTTACATCCAAACAGGAATATGGAGCACAGAATCACTCCCAGCCTTGCTTGCTGGACTCTTACAGCCACCACTTTCTAGGGCTGCCTGAAACTTTTTAAGGGAGAACAACGAAGTAAGAACAATTTTAATAGTCACAAGAGACTGGAAGCCTGGAAATTCAGTGTCCCTGCTGCATTTTTATTTTATTTTATTTTTTCCTTTTAAGAGTCGAATGGACCCATCAGAACAGACTCCTCTCATGGGCCCTGGGTCACCCTGTTCCACCAAACGCAAGTTAGTCGCATAAGTAGTATCTTTAGCTGAAGTTTTACATCTTGGACATTAGCCTAAATTCACACTGGCAGGTCTCTGGAAGAGCCAAAAAGTGCTCTACAGTCTTCCAAACCTTCAACCAGAAATGCTGGATTACTCCCCCTGCTCAGAGCTCATGATCACAGAATCACTCATTGGAGATTGGAAAGGACTGCTCCCACCCCACCACGACCAGGCTTCCAGCACAGGAGCTGATTGGGGGATGGCACTTTTTCTCCAACTTCAATTTCTTTCCCATTGTTTCCATTAGTATCTTTCAAAGTGTGAACCTGAGATTTACTACACAATTTCCTGCACTACTACGGATATTCACAGTGATAAGAAGGATAGCTACAAACATGGGTCTTCAGTTTAGTTTAAAGGACATTTTAGGAATTCACTGCAGGTTGGAGAAGGAGAAATAACTTCAGTATTCCTCAAATCTCCCTCTGGTGTCAAAATATATAGTATTATTTCCCTATTGCCTTCAGACTCCTCCTTTAAAATTCACTGAGATTTTGAGGCAGATCCAACAGTTTCATTATCTAGCTATTAGAAAGGTGCTTTTTGGCAAGAAGCTACTGGCTAGAAAAAGCAAGGGAAGATATGACTGGGAAAATATTAACAACCCACCAGTCCCTTATGTGAGAGGACAGCAACTAAAGCCATCACTGTGCTGGCATTTGGTTCTTCCATGGTCTGCTTGGCAACTCTTCTGGCAGCAGTCTTGCAGAGGATAAGGAAAGAGAGTAAGCTGTAAAAAAAAACCCAAGAAGAGTCTTTGGCTGGTGATAAGGAGGATCAGCCTTGCTGTACAAAACACTTTAAAAAATCCTCACCCACATCCTGGCTTTCCTTTTGCCTTCTTGACCTGTGCACGAGTGGTGAAGAAACGGTGCAAATCTCCCTACAAGCTTGCCTTCTCTTCATCAGGCTCCAGATAGATGTCACAGCTCTGAATTCCCACCGAACTAGGGCTGGAAGTGCAGGATACATCCTTAGCTTTGCCACATCCTAAATACATAACTTCATTTTTTTCATACATTAACCTAATAGTTCTTGCAAGGGGAATCAAAAAGAGACAGCAGAGAGATCAGGTCATGCATCAGCATGAAGGGCTTGAGGTAGATTCTGGTTCTGAAAAGGAAAAAGTAAATTGAAGTTAACTTGGCTCTACTCTTTCCTTTCTGGAATTTGCTGTTATTTTTAACTTCAAAGAGCTTCCCCAGTGCTGGAAAGTAAATATACAGACCAAATGAAAAGATACAAAGAATGAGAACTGGAAACACTGGAGCTCTAGTTTTTCAGCGCAAAGATAGAAGGGCTAAGGTTGGAAGGAACCTTAGAGACCATCCACCATGAGATGGGTCCAACCTGCTTGTGAAAGCCGTCTTCCTGTGGACATGTGTGGACAAGCCAAACAAGAATGAAAATCTTTGTTGAAAGGACAGAATAGATCAACTTTCCTGTAAGAGTCACTCTTTACAATGGACCTACAGGCAGGTCAGCCACAGAACTTAGATCCAGGTCTTGTGGCCCTAACATATATCTGAGAAGAATGATGGGTTGTAGTTGAAGCAACCATGAGCCCCCTGGCTCAGTCCCAACTGCAAACTTGCAGCAAAGATGAAAACCAGCTCCTGACACAGAATGTTCCATGCTTTTGGCAAAATTTGTGAAGCTTTTTCCCTCCAGCTCAATACAACCATGATCTAAAATCCCCAGATTGCCACAGGCTACTCTAACCCTCCAGCAGCTGGCTAAGAGGGAAGTGTCATCTATGAAGGGAACGTTGGAGGCATCTACATCAGTTATCCACCCAGCAATATCCTTGTGAAACAGAAGCAGCACTTCATTAGGACTCCCCAGCCCGCACTTATCACAAAGTCATCTCTTAAAAAGGTCCTTTCTGCGGGGTGTGTAGTCTCCTGCCCAAATCACAACCCAGGAAAGTGTGGAACAAGCTTGAGTTGGAGTCAGAACACCCGACAGAGTGCCTCATTTTCTACTTCTGCACGAACATGAGATGCACCAGAGCACCTCCTTCCACATTTTTAATTGGGGCAGGAACTCCATCACGCCTTTCTCATCTGCTCTTCTTTTTTTTTTCCACCTGCCTTTCATTTTCTTTCTGGCTCTTCATGGCCTCAGCCTCTCTTTCCAGCTGCTTCCTATTATCACCTACAATTCTAATCCCTCCTTAACTGCTCACATAATCACCCCTTTACTTGGGAACCTGGATTCATACCCTTTTACCCTTTGATCCAGAAGTTGTCCTTGTATTTCCCAATCTGCATGTTCCAGGGCATTCAACGGTTTCTAACCTCTTGGAGTCTCCCTTTGCTTTAGCTTGTCCTTTGCCACAGCACAGGCATCAAGTAAATAATTATCAGCAGCACAAGTGTGAGTGACCTGATATCTTTGGAGATGGGTTGCAGTCTGCATGACAACGGGATCATTTGAGTTTGCTGAAGCTGCTCTCAAGTCATGGACAGGCTGCAGCAGCAGTTTTGCGTTTACTTGTGGTTCATCTTACCACTTCAGCTGTGCTTATGGAGCATTCACTCCTGAGTAACTTCTTTGTTTCATAACTTTATTTCATAGCTTATAGCCAAGCAGACCACTGTGGCAGCCTACCCTGGCCTCCTGCATCGCATAAGCCAGAGGACGTCCCTGGATCTGGCACAATGGTTTATGTCTGTCTGCTGCCTGAACCCAGGAAGACACCTCAGATATGACACCACCCGTGCAAGCAGAGTGCACTGATTCATCACGTGTGGTCTCTGAACAATGTCAGCAAGTTACAGGCAGATGGAACTGCAGCTCAGTGGAAAAATACCTAACGATCTGTGAAATGCAACTCTTGTGGTAGATGTCTCCAGTCATTATTTAGAAGACTTGAACAGATAGTCTGTGTGAAAATAAGAGGTATATTCCTTCCCACATCCCAATGAAGCAATCCAGGAGCAGCACAGGAATTCTAAGAATGGGAATTACCTTCCTCGCTGTAGAATCAGTGAACTTCTGACAGTCTTCTCCTAGGGTGATATATCCCTATGTCTTCAGCTTCTGGATAAAACTCTCATATCCAGAGTTGCCCCTCCCAAGAGATATTCATAGACTGGGAGTGAGTCAACACTTCTTCCAAGCTCTTCTTCCAAGGAAAGTCTCTTTCCCATCTGTCTTTCTGTACCCTGTACCTCTCACTGCATCTTCTGTTGAGAGTGGGCACTCACTGCTGGCATTATGTGGGAGAATTAGTCAAGGGGACAACTTTTAAACTGCAGATTGAGACAATATGGCTTGAACTGGATGATGCCAGACAGCTTAGAAGGGAACAGGGTTAACCAAGCTCCAGCTGTAATGTAAATTATTGTTAAGTACCAAGAAAATTCTGAATTCGGGGAAACAGTGTTTCAGAGATTGTCCTAACCAGGAATCTCCAAATGTTTGCATTTTGCAACACGCAGATGTTTTTTTCAAGTGGGGAATTTCTATTAGTCATTACTGTGAACATTTTCGCATGCTTAGGTTCAACGACGCAATTACTCAGCCTTCAGACCTGAGACAATGCAAGATCACATCAGTTTCAGCTGATCTTTTGACAACTTGCTTCAAAAGACTGATTTCTCAAGGAAACTCAGCTGCATTTTGACTCACTTCAGCAATCTGTGATTCATACAATTCATGCCCATGGCCGGTTCCTTGAGCTACCGGGATACATCCCACCTCTCATTTCTCCTTTCAAAGGATGTGAATCGGCTCAGCCCGTCAGAGTTGCACCTCCTACTGTAGGTCACTGTAACACATACAACACACAGATGAAGGTAGTTCAAGTCTGGATTATTGGGGGAATAAGTGGGGAACAGAGTGGAAGTCGTCTGCACTAGCTTTAATCACAGCTTCTCTGAGACATGAGGGATACTTGTGGTTCAAAGTAAAAGAGGAAACTACACAGGGAACTTACATTTGTGAACTTGTACCTAGGGCCTGAGAGTGAAGCACCGATCAGAGCAACCCCAGCACTGGTTGGGCTTCTGTTGCACGAGTCTGGCAGGTAGGCAGGGTCATTGTTTTCTTCCAGCACCCCCAGAGGTGATTCAAAACACACCCTGCCACAAGCGTTTTCATCGGAAGTCTGACGCTGTCACATTTCAAAGCTGCCTGCAAAAGTAAAATTACCACGGCAGGAAACCTACAAAATCTGTTAAATGCTTTGGGAGTGGAGACGACTGAGGTCAGGGCCCCGGTGCAGCACCCACAGAGTCATTCATTGCCAAGGTGACCTGCTCATTCTCACCTTGCACCACCCTGAGCTACCCTGCACGTGAAACATGTGCCGTCGGTCTGTCTTGCAGGTGTGCCCTGTCAGATGGAGTCAAAGAGCCGTGTAGGTGGGAGAATCAGACGCTCAGAAGCTGGAAGCGCCTGATCCGAGCTTATCTGGGCAGCCATAACTCAGCTCCCTTTGCAGTCTTCTTGGGACACGCCGGGAGTCTGGTTTCTAAAGGCTGTGTCAGAGCACATGTGTGAGATTACAGTGGCAACTATAAATCTGGCAATTCCTAGCATCTGAACACTTGGCTTCACCTACTGAAATGGAAATGGTTTCCTTTGGGGTGGGGAGAGAAGCATTTAATAAGTGAGAGCCACGCTTGTATCGTCAGCAGCGCATGAACTCCAGTTGGCCTCCACTGACAACCTTCATAATACTTTATCCACAGGAACGTAACTGCCACTGCCCTGAGAAGGCAGAATGTTGTGTTTAGGTTCTTTCTTGTGGCCCAATGCCAGAGGAGACAGAGGTCCCTCACAGGACTTCCAGACCTCCAAACCCACTGTTCCTCAAACACGTGTGCATTTGTAAGCACATAACCATGTCAGACCCGTTTCCACAGGCTTTCAAAACATGTTTGAGCACGATAAAGGTAGGAAATGGCAGGGTTTGAAGGTGATTGATGCTGCACACCACTTACAGGATGAGGAAAGGATACTTCCCAAAGCCCAAGGCCATACCTCTCCTGTGGGGACATAACCTGCTTTAAGGAAAGGACCGAGAGATGTTTTCAGCTTTGACCCTGATCTCACAAACCTGGGAAGACACAGGTCCAAGTAGTTTTGTAATGAGGCAGAGCAAGATTGCAAGTTTCAGGCTTCTGTTATGACCTTGAGCAGCCCCTCAGTCTCTGCTACATAGATCCAACACACAGTGAAATCACATGGGAGGAGAGCTCTACAACTATCAGACACCACAGTTTCCTTGTCTTCCTTCCTGCTGTGGGGACTGTTGGCCTCCACTTGCATCTGTTGTCAGTCAGAGTCCCCACTAAGGACAGGGTTCACATTGCAGTACAAGGCAGTCATGTCTAAGGAGGTTGTCATGGTCATTGCCTCTAAGCAACGATACTACTAGTCAATCATGTCTTTGAGGCCAGATTCCTACCTTCAGGCATGGGCTGAATTCCTATAACAACCTTGTAAGAACCTCCCATATGTTTCAAGACAGTGACATTTGCCTTGTGTACGACATCCAGAGTCCACAGTGAATTGTTCTGCTCCACAAAATCCCAACTAGATATCTATGGAGGGAGAGAATGGCAACACTCCCCCAAGGAAGCCCCAAGCAGAGCTGCAAGGAGAGAGATGCTCCTGAGAGTGGTTTGGATTTGATTTTTAAGTGGCTATGGCTGCTGTAGGTTAATGAACTAATGAGAGAAAAAAATTAAAGGAGAGAGAAAAATTACACTTTGAGATGTTTCATAGAATCATAGAATCATTAGGGATTGGNGTCTTAAATGTCTCCAGAGAAGGAGACTCCACAACCCCCCTAGGCAGCCTGTTCCAGTGCTCCATCACCCTCACTGCGAGGAAGTTCTTTCCGATATTGATGTAGAACCTCCTGTGTTCCAGCTCACACCCACTGCCCCTCATCTTATGATTAGATGACACTGAGCAGAGCCTGGCTCCATCCTCCTGACACCCACTCCTCAAATATTATAGACATTAATGAGATCACCCCTCAGTCTCCTCTTTTCCACAGGTTCAAATATTCAGGTACGTCTGGATGAGCAAGACACTCCAGCTGTGAGCAGGTCTTCACTTTTCCAAGATATGCATTAGAAATATCATGCCTTAGCTCCCTGTGGTTGTTGTTCTTGGGAGGCCTTTGGTAGCATTCATGGAGAACAGGGGACACTTCAAATGTTCTTGGGTGAATACTAGATATTAGAAAACATGGTTCATTGGGCATGATGGCATTGTGTTGACTTGACGATTGTGGAAGTATCTTCCCACCTTAATGATTCTATGATTCCAAGTAGTGACAAAAGAGAACACGCCAAGGTTAAGGAATGGTTTCTCCCCAACATGGGGTGGGTCAGGGTCGGCATCACCCCACCACACTGGGGTACAAATGGAGACCCGAGCAGATTAATATTTTTGGCTTTTGGGGACTACTCTTTCCCAGGCCCTTGACCTCCAGAAGCCCACACAAACTGTCTGTTTAAACTGGCTCTGTCTCTCCAGTGAAATGCTCCCTCACCAAGTGAACCACTTCAGACTACACACGGGACAGACTCAGGACTGTAAATGAATGAGCTTGGCACACAGAACAAAAGAGAGGTGTTGGAAATACCATCTCACCTTTTAATGCCTAAGACACACACACTCTTTTCCTTCACCAGGCAGCTATTGCTACAAAGCATGGAAGCCTAAGGTAAATAATTTCCCAATTTGCAACGATTTAATGTGAGATTTGGGCATCTCCCTCCTTAGCCTCCTTTGAACACTCACCCTCGCACCTGGCCCCTGGCCCTGGGGAGCACTGGAGCAGTTACGTTATCCTGTGAGACTACCAGCTGCCTCTGGCTCCTTCCTGTTCTGGTCTCCTCTCCCCTGCAGCCTGCCACTGCTTTCAGTCACAGGTGAGAGGCTCTGTGAACAACGGGCAGTGAGCCTGGGAGAATTGGTTTTAAAACCCATTAAGGGAGTCACCTAGAGTTTTATGGTGCTCTGGTTTGAAAGCTCAGGAGAGCCTGCATTTGATGTGGAGCATGCAGCCTGCAGGCACTGCTGCACAGAGTGTTCACCTCTTACCCCACGCTGCCACGCCAGTTGCCAGTTATCTCGCTTTGCTTTGATGTCTCCCGCACCAGCACTGACAACGCCGGTGGAAGAAATCTCGAGAGATAGTCCATTATGAAAACAAGACCCAGAGACACAGCTGATGTCTTAAGATCACAAATGTCTTAAGGCAAGCAGGGAAATTTTCCAACTTCAAGGCCTCTTTTGCTTTTCTCTTTTTCAGCTCACCAGGTTCATCCGGGAACAATTTGCAGCAATGCTAATTGTGTGTTTTCCCTGAGCTGTGCAGAGTTATAGGCCAATTATTTCTCCTCCACCCCGCGATGCTTGTGAACTGATGAAAAAAGTAAGAAAGACAAAGCCAAATCGTCCTGACCAAGCAACAAATCGCCGTTAATCCTTACAGTCAATGAGAAAATAGTAAATTAAATGTATAAGCAAGAAAATGCAAGGTGCAAGCTGGTTTATGCTGCCATTGGTTTCAGCAAGAAAAGAGTTAAACTGATGCTGAACTCTTCGGGGGGGACGACTTGGGGCAAAGCTACGCGCGCGTGCTCTGTGCTATTTAAAATACAGGGTAGCTGTGTGCTAACTGGTTGTTGGCTGCAACTGGTTCACCTCTCTGTAGCCTCCTGTAACCATGTCTGCTGCCTTTACAACTCCAAAATGTTGATGTCCTTACAGTTTTACTTCTCATTCACAAAATACTTTTCTTCTGAATAATGAGATTACTATTTTACTCCCATCAAAGTTGGGAGATTCTGCACGTTCCCGTCTTAAGGTCCTTTGGGACACTTTTAAGCGTCCCAGCTTCAGAGATCTAATTAACAAACGTAGGTGTAGTAGCAGAATTAGCTAGGACATCCATCCCATTTAAAGTTTTGAATAAATCTGTAGTTCAGATCACAGACCTGCAGGACCACTTTGGCTGTGAGAGACCGTTAAGATCAAGTCCAGTGTTTGACCTAGCGTTGCCTGGTCACCACTAAATCATGTCCCTAAGCACCTGGTCCACACATCGTTTAAATACCTCCAGGGATGGTGACTCTACCACTGCCCTGGGCAGCCTATTCTAGTGCCCAACAGCTGTTCCAGTGAAGAAACTCTTTATAACAGGAGCCTGCTTTTTGCAAGGTTAGCTTGTCTAGAAATGAAGGAAAACGTATGGTAGGTGCCGTCGTGTACACAAGCTTCTTTCCTACATTGTCCCCAAACGTTCCTGACTCCCACCACATTGCACTGTGATCACCTGAGGAGCAGAAAGAAACATGCAGAGCCCTGCTTCCACCGTGGACACAGGCTGCTTGCTGGAAGCATGTGGTCGCAGTGACAGGCAAACAAACTGCCCCTAACAGCACTAGAGAGGAGCGACAGCAGAACAGAAAAAAATGTTACCGTTGATAAGATTTGTATTAATTAATTAATTGACATATCACTACCACAAGCCAAACAGCCTATCCCTTCCTCAAACCCGCACTCCTTGGCTACAGCCTCTGGTACACTAATGACCTCAAACCCAGACGCCGAGTTGATTAGCCTTCTCTCAGACATGCACAACATCAAAGACCAAGGGTCACCATCAGATTCTTCAAGATTTTCTTTACAGAGGAGAAAGGTTTGGCCACAAGAGCTTGCTAAAGCCACTCACCCGTGATAAGACAACCCATCCTATTTCCATTGAGCTCACAGTCACCAATTGCTTCCAAGCTCAAACCTACAAATCTGTCAGTCTTCTTGTTTTAGAAAAGAGATCCTGATGCAGCTGAACTCTAACACCAGAGCTTATCTACAAAAGTAGAAGCAACCAGCACTAATAAAGCTGTGCAAAGATCTAGCAGTACAGGGAACACTATTTCAGGACAACAAGGCTGAAACCCCTGTCCTGTAAACAGCATCAGGAAAGGCAGACTGACCCAGAAAAACGAGAACATCAACATTTGTGTAGTGGCAAGGCTCCTGGCCAGACCTCTGCAAAGTCACACTTGAGTCATCATATCAAAGAGAACTGCCATGACGTGGCTCCTTGCTGTGTCACAATGCTCTGTTGGGTATCACTTGGCCCCAACAGAAGTTAGACAAAACCAAGACAACTCTTGAAAGCCAAGGGAAGAAAGGATCAGCACTGCACCTTTTCCTCCCCTTCTGCAGCATTTGCACTGGGAGACCCTCTCCAGGTGAGAGATCAGATTTTCCTGCTAACATCCGTGCAAAACCCTGTTGAATCTAGTGATGCTACACTTCTGTCCTGGAAATCCTTTGGCATCTCCATTGAGACCACAAATCAGTTGCTTCTCTGCTGTGATGTCTCACAACACAAAGCAGCAGCCAGCCAGGTTCAGAGAAACAATCCGTAGGTGAAAAGCTCCCTAACCTGCCTTGGGAACTCCTCAGCTTTAAGCTGCACCATGTGAGATACAACATTTATGTGCAGCTTATAGATCACACTGAAAACAAGCAGGCCAAAGACCTATCAGCTCTTTTATGCACGCTTGGCAAGGCTGTGAGACAACAATTCTTCTTCTTGAGACCTTTTGCTTTCCTATAAATTCCAAGAGCCGCATTTAAATGGGAATTGGCAGATGCACTTTTTTATTGTAAGGAAATTTGTTTTGCTTCAGCGCTAGGCAAACATCTTCAGTCATAAACAATGAAAAGGAGGGGAGGTTTCCACTGAAGCCAGCCTGTGGAGGCTAGCAGTATCTTCACACAGAAAGAAAACTTGGACTGTGTGGTGAACTATAAAGAAGTCCTGCAGAATGCTGAATAACTGTTTTTGCCCGGAAACGTGAAAGTGCAGGCGCTTTTGGAAGGCAATGGAATGTGTTACAAGCTGTAATCCTCCCAGCAGAACCTCAAAAGCCTTGGCTTGTTCTGCTTTTTCAAATTCAAGGCTTGACAGCTATTTAACCAGAACCACAAGTGTTAGAGGTGGAAAAGGCCTAGGGATTGTCTAATCTGTTCCATGACTTGAAAAGAGAACAGCACTGCTAAAACTGCGGCAAAAGCAATGTGAAAATGCCTGCAGAGGAAAGAACCAGCAAAACTGGTGCTGGAGGTCTAAGGAAGCACATTCCCCGCGTTTTGCAACCCATTAATTAATCTGTTAGATCAAGTAGCTGCTGTGGTGTTGCTCTTGACCAGAAGGATGATGCCATTGTAATCTGCGCTGCTCCAAGGCTGCCGGCGAGTGCCCACACACGAAGAATTAATCTTTCCAAGTGGCACTAACCCACTCAGCAGGTTTCCAGCTGGGGAAAAAAAAAGCAGTGGCACCCGTCCACCACCAAGACACGCATCTTTTCCGCTTTTATAGCAATGTTGCTTTGAGTCTTCAGAAACAAACTCTCTATAAATCACATCATAAAATGTATCCAGAGTGATGGTTTACAGGAAAGCTCAGCAATGTCAAGTTGGTTTTGGGGTTTTTTTTAACAGTGATAATCCAGCCTAAAAAATCCATTTTCTTCTGAAGCTGGAGGTAGGACAATGTATTGTCTGGGAATTAAAAGCTTTGCTCACAGTTTAAATATCTGAAGGTGTTTCAGCCACTAGCAACTGGATTCTACCATCACCCCCTTCTCGTTTTGTCAGTATTAGCATTCATGCTTTGCAGGTCTGCTGTAAGATGGGTGCTGGTTTGCTGAACTTTTCACCCTACCTCTTCCATGGGGTTGGGCCCTTTCAGGAGGACAGCTCAGTGAAGTTTCTTGTGTGCCAGTTAAGAAGCAGAGGCAACCTAGATCTTGACTCATGACTTTGAGTCTTCTGAATTATGGCTAAACATGACAGTCTCTTCCTCTGGTGGAGCAGGTAGCAGAAGGAAGAAAGTCAGGCAGAAGTCCAGCCCTGATGGATTTTAATGCTCTATGGGATTAAGGCATAGCAAAAATAGGCACAGAGAAAATCCTTCCCAACACCCATCTTTAAGCAGAGTGCCCCTCTCTCAGCTTACATAAAGGCCTCTTCAGAGGAACTGTGCTGGGACCACAGCCAAAGAAAGCCATGAAATGAGATAGTACCAAGAGGAAATGGAGTGAGATCAAGTAAAGATTCACACACAGCTAGAAATCCATTTAACTCCTGGATAACCCTCTGCAATGGGTCATAGACACTGGAGGACACGGGAAGAACATGCCACCCTGCTTTGCCACCAGCTTACAGATTCTCCCTGGTGTCTTCCCTTTTGGATACACAAGCAACACACCCATAAAATCTCATCTGTTCATAGGATCATAGGATGTTAGGAGTTGGAAGGGTTGTTTGGTCCTTTTAAGTGCTTGGTGGCCCGTTGGAGCCTTTTTTCCCCCATGTGAGATCTCCTGAACTCACAGGTGAACTTGATGCTGGAGGTCAAAGGTCTTTCACCCACACAGTATCCTTCCTACCCATCAAAGCAAGAGCAAAAGAGATTCCTCTTTGGCATGCGAGTTACTTAATATAAGCCAGGTCTTGGGTTAAAATCCAAGGTTTTCTGTGGCCATTTACCTCAGGCTGCAAAAACAATTGGTTCTTCCCCATATTCTGCCTCTCTGATGGGAACTTCATTACATCAGCACAACACTGGCTTAGACCCAAATCTCCTGGAAGGACTCAATGCCTTTCCTCAGATGTCTCACTGGCTCCTACCAACATCTCTTTGGAAACAAGAGGCTTATATTCACCCTGGAAGCCCACTAAGGCAGAATCAAACTCATTTTCTGGGTCACTCCCTTTCCTCAGAGATTCAAAGCGGGAGTGAAGCTTTACTCTCAAAGCAGCTGTAGGGTCTGATGAAACACACTGGTCGGGCGGCAGAGCAGGGCTTGGTTAAGACCACCCATTGTAGCAAATAGGCAGCCCATTGCTGAAGCCCACGGTGACACTGAGGCAGCCCAAAATGTGAATCTGGAGGCTTTGGCTTCAACATCTGCACTGAATACACAGTGAAACAACTCTTTCACGCACAGAAAAACTGCAAGCAGATGGCTACCACCTCTGGAGCATTTGACGGTCCTTCTTCTGGCCTCGACTTTGCGTGCCACTGTCCCTATCGAAGAGAGCAATGACACATCCCCAGCTGGAACGCAGGCTGTGTTGGCATCCAGCAGCCCCAATGCTGTGCTGAACTCTCCCCTTCCCTCCACTCTGCAAGACTTTCCAGCAAGACTGTGCTGGGAAGATCAGGAGCAGATTTCTCCTGAGATTTCTGTCACTCCCCCTTCCAACTATGGCTGGCAACTCCAAGAGAAATGCCTCTCTTTTATAATTTGGCCTTTCCACTGTTGGTAAGAGGGAGGAAAACAAACCTGAGGCTCACAGAGACTCCATAAAGAAACAAAGACTTCTTTTCAATATGCTTCTGAAGCGAGCCAGAGATCTGGGGAGCAGAAAGAGGGAGGGTTATAGCCTCAGCATCAACAAGTGCTTCTCCCAAACACAAAAGAAAAATGAGCCTGCAGCTCTCCTGCACTTTGCATCATCTGGCTTAGACAGCAGGGTGAGGGACAGATCCCTTGCAAAATGCACTGAATATGGTTGCTTGATGGTCTGCCTTCTTGGAGGTGTTAGAAGTGTTGGCAGGCTGGGGAGAGATGCTGCTTTAGCCACGAGAATGGGCACACTTTGGTACATCACAGCAGATCAGGTAAACTCTTTTCCAGGAGTGGAAGCACATGCACCATCCCTGCTGGATCACACGTGGATATGGAGCAATTTCTGCACAGTTATTCCTCTATGCATTGAGCTGGGCCAAGCAATAGCTGCACGTCACTGAACACGTTAATTCTGTCCCTGTGCCTAGCGGGTGGAAAAGGAGAGTCTGTGCTGCTCCATGTGCCTGTTACACTGAGGCTACAAGACGGAGTGGAATAGACCAAGAAATGGGTGATAACTGAGATATGGAGGCCTCTCAGATGCTGGTAAGGCAGGGAAAGCAGTTGAGAGGGCTGACAGCAAATGTCTTTCTGTGAGAGTTCCAGTACCTGTCATGTACCAGCTGGAAGCTCTAAGCAGACCGGCAAGCTACTAGATATTCAGGAAGAAAATGGTTACTAAAATAATTTCCACCTCTTCTTCCACCCAAGAGCTGCTGAGGTTGCTGCTGTTGTTAGAGAATCCTCACTGCTCTTACACGGGTTCCTGACACTTTGAAACTGTCCTCCGTGGCATGTTCTTCTGGACCCTACAGCTAGATTCTCTCCAGGGTTATCATCCTCAGGCAGTACAGTCTGATTTTACTCACAGATTCATCAACATCATGCACACATGCATGAAGGTGCACAAGTTTTGTGAGTTGTACTGATGAGCACCTGCAAGCCCTAACCCTAATCCTAACACTGTTCATAGCACTGGTTGGTTTGTCTTACAAACTACAATGAACTGCACAGATTCACCACCACACAGTGCCCACACTTAAATACTTGAGCTTAAATATACCCAGTTCCTTTGTTTTCCATGGAAACGATCGTACCCCGTAGAACCAGTTGCTAGAAGATTATTTGTTCACCACATTGATTTAAGAAGAGTAAGGTCAGGCAACCACGATCTCAAGCACACTGGTTTAGTAAAACACTGCCTGCTGGCCAAGAGTGCTGTTTGGCTGTGGAATCACTACTGGACAGATGTGATCAGTTGGTCAGATAACAAGAGCTCAGCTTTTAATCCCATCATTAATGGACAAGTAAGTCATGAATGAGTCACTTCTACCTCTCTGGCTTAGTTTCCCCTACTAACAAAAATGAATAACTTTTTCTTTTTTCTTCTTCCCCCCTTTTTTTTAAATTTATCTGCTTCACTGTGAAGTTCTGCAGACTGATTAATGAGGTGTTTTTCTACGAAACAAGGCAAAAGGATGCTGGTCCTGGGAACAGTCTTCAGGAGATGCTGCTGAAGAAGTGCACATTGGCAGGGGTGATACAGCAGAGAGGCCAGAGATACAATTCACTGCTCTGCAGCCTCAGGGTATTATATTGCTGCTTCCTATCCAATGACCTTCCCTCTTCAGATTGTGTTTGTCAAAAATAACTGGGGATTCTTCAGAAAAGCACCTTCTGGAACCTAAATTAAAATGCTACTTAATAAGACTAACTTGGTAAAGTCTGTTCTCTCCTTTGAAGGTTTTGCGAGGTACTTGCTGGACCATTACTGAAGCACGCATTTTCCAGGCAATACATATATGTGTGTGTGTGTGTACACATCTTTATACACACGCGTGTATTCACCCTAACATTGCTCCTTTCTGCTCTGACTCCAGCACAACAGCTCAACTGCTCTTGGAAGCAGTTCACACGACAGCACAAAGGGGATATTGCAAACTTCCGCGAGAGCTTCGCACGATCGATGGGGCTTGCTGTCGGAAAGGGAGAGCACGCATGTACCCACGGCCCAGCCTTCTGAAGGTTGGTCTGTGTGTGCAGAGCCACAGCCCTGGGTCCTGGTATAAATTAACATTTTCCATTCCCAGATGTTCGTTCCGCCTCATTGCGACACCTCTTACCTAGTTTCAGGCTGACCTTGCGCTGGGCTTGAGCCTGTTCACGAGTTTTTTAGTCATTGTTAAGAACAAGGGAAAAGAAACAAACATCTGGTTAGCAGAGCTGCCAAGCGCGCATTCCTTCGTTGTTTTTCAACCTTCCAGTCACTTTGGTTTTGGCCTGAAATTCCATTTGATAAATGCCCGGAGAGCAACGGGGCACTGATTAGACACAATTCTGGTCCCGACCCACGCCACCGCACCGCCAGCGTTGCCTCAGTGGAAGCATTGCTGACTTCCACAGACCCCAAACCAGGGCGAAGGCCCTGGTAGATCTCTGTTCCAACCATGTTTACATATGGGCGCCCGATCTTACTCCCACTGAGGTCAATGGGAGCTTTGCCACCAACTTCAATGGGAACAGGATGGGGCTTTAATGTTGTTGCTGCATTGACAGTGTTCAAGCCCACCTTCTGCCAAGACAGGCTTCTCAGTTTCTATAACTGAAATGAGGTTTTTTTCAATTGGAAACAACAACTTTATTGAATCTTGGTCCATGGTGCTGGAACAGCCTGACCAAACCAGGTGGGGTTGCTCCGACAGAGGCTCACAAAGTATCTGACACAAGAGGGGCCATATAACAAGAGCTTCACCCTCTTTACCTTGGCTGCACAATCTGTACAGCCTGCTGCACCTCCGCACGGGTACACCTTCCTGGACCACAACTGCTCAGACTTGCCTGAAGTTGGCCCTGGGTCAGTTCTACCCAGCTACAGGTGTCTCTCTACAGCAGCCAACTTAAGTAAAAGAAGCTGCCTTAGATTTCATCTATCAATAGACACCTCCAGTGTTTGATTGAGACCATGAGCAGGCTGCACCACCCTTTAGAGGAACCTGGCTTTTGCAGGAGCCTGCTAAAGGGAGGATACATTTTCACATGAAGCCAGAAACCCAGGATCAAGAGCTCAGTGTGAAGCGCAGCTTTGAATCCCTTCAGAGGGACAGCGTAATGAAAAGGTGAGGCGCCAAAGGACCACTCTGTTGTCACCCAACGGGATGCCTTAGCAAGGCATTGCGTTAGCTATTGCTTGGAATACCAAGCATCTGAGTCTTTCAGAAGCCTCCCTCTGGTTTTTATTTACATGTGAACGAGTCTGTGTCCCTGAAAACCAGATTTAAAGATCATTAATCTGAGACAAGAAAGCGCCAGACTTATAGAATGCTGTCCCACCCAGTTGTCAATCCTCACCGACCCCAACCTACGCAACTACTGACGCTGTCGAGCAGGATTGTACTGGACTGGAAAGCCTCTCTTTTCCACCAGAGATGCCAAATCTGCGGTATGGCATGATGATCCTAGCTGACACCGGCCATGAGAACAATCCCGTTTCCTTTCCGCTGGTCACTTCCGTAAACGCCACGTTTTGGGCAATGCAATGTTCGGCATTTCCAGCAGACCGCTCGCTGATCTCATTTGCATTGCCAGTTTTCATTATTTTTTTGTTGTTGTCTTACTTTGTTTTGAAAAAAACCCAACACCCACTTTTTCTTTCAGCCATACACTTTAGATTAAAACATAATAATCGTACAATCTCTCAGGAAATTGGGCTTTCAAAACCACGGTGCAAAGAATCGTAGTCCAGTAGAGGTTTGAGCAGGCAGACTTTACAGCCCTGCAGCTGCTTGTTGGATACCCTTTTTCATTAAGATTAATTTCAGCTTCTGGCCCCAGCTCTCCCATCACAAGTCAGTTTTTTAGCCGGTGCCTTTCCAAGGACTTCCTCATTCAAGGGAACTACAAACTCAACAGCCAGTTATTAATTTCACTTGTGAATACACAGTCCTCATCAAGCTTCAATTCTGATTTAAAGTGTTTTCTGAGTGAGGAAATTACAGCCTAAAAGAGAGCTATTTGCTACCCGGTTTCTACGCAGAGGAGGTCTGAACACTATCAGTGAAGCTGCTCAGAGAGCTTTCAGCCCCAGAAAAGAAGGGATTTGGGGTGAAGTGAATGTAAATGCAGAAGGACCTCAGCATAATGGACTTGTCCTGACACATCATGAGCCTAGACAGCAAAGCCTTTCTATCAGCTGGAAGCAGGACAAAATGCCGCTCGCAGCTGGAAATGACACACCACTTGTATGAAGAAACCTGGAGGAAAGTGGTGGAGTCTGCTGGGAAGGTTCAGCTTTGTGGAAGGGAAAGTGTTAAAGCTTTCCTGAGATTTCTATCAGTTCCATCTATTGAGTCCTATCAATTCAGAGTGACTCAACAGCCTCTGCAAAACAGCAAAAAGCCTCTATAAAATCTTTAACAAAGAAAATGTCTTGGAAAGCAAATTTGACCAGGTCTTCTCCAAATGAAGGGACTACATGCAAGCTTTGAAAACGCTTTGTCTGTGTTGTACAGATGCCCTCTCACTGACCCAAACCTTCATCTAACTGTCCTCAAGAGGAAGAAAGGAATCCCTGCTAAAATAATTCACTTCCACAAAGAATATTTTCTTGGAGGAAACGGCCTGCAAACATGCTTTGCTTTCTCCAAGGACTCCCACGAGCACAGCACAAAAGGACACTCTAGATTTTTTGAAAAGCAAACTCTTTTTGGTACCCTGTAATGCTCCCCACCCTCTCACACGTTGTGTGGAGATGCCACAGAGCTCAGGGCCTTCCTTCATTTTCATGCTAAAAGAGGGCATGTTCAGATCAGATCCTGGGCAGATGTTCCTCACTCTGAGGGTGGCAAGGCACCGGAACAATTTGACCAGGCAAGTTATGGATGTCTCCTCCCTGGAAATGTTTGAGGTCAGGTAAGATGGGGCTCTGAGCAACCTGGTCTAGTGCGAGGTATCCATGCCCATGGAAGGGGCGGTGGGAACTAGATGATCTCTGAGGTCCCTTCCCACCTAAGCCATACTGTGATTTTATGCTCACAGCTACATTGCATGCTTGGTGTCCCTTTGTCCCATATCTGACTTCTCTCACACTACCTTTCTGCTTCTACAAAATACAAGCCTGCAGGTGCAGAGCATGGGGTACTCAGTGGGCAGCGAATCTTCCCGTAGCATTGTCCAACAGCTTCAATTCCCTTTTGTTCAGCTGCCTTCCAAAAGAAGTGTCACAAACGGGAGATTTAGGCCTGAAACGCAGCCCAGGGTGTTCGCTGGAACCCCACTGCAGCCTCGTAAGACAACATCTGCCCTAGCCTTCAGAGGGGAAAACCAAACCAGAATGAATTTACGCAACATGTAATCGAACACAGTTGTTTTCAGAGGCAAGGGGGAAGAAATTCGTGCCATCCTTCTAGCATCCATCCAGGGCCCTGTGTCCCCAGACTCTGCCTAACGTGATCTCGTTCAGCGTCTTGGTTATATTTCCTGTGTGTAGCTGGATGAGTTTCTTCCTTGTGGAGGTTTGCTAACCATAAGGGCTGCAAGGAGCGCAGGAATATTAAAAGCAGTTGACAGAAGAGCTCTCACGGGGACGCAAAGGCTGCTGGCTTACCACTGAGTGCACAGCCCCTCAGGACAACGCGTATCGTCTTATTGCAATTATTATTCGCATTAGAGGAAATAAGAGACCCATAAGGGGAGGGGAGCCTGAAATCATGCATACCAGTTTTATGACACCCAATACGAACCATGGTCCAAGCCTACGCACCCAGGCAGCCTATCTCATCAAATCCAGCAGTAGTAGTGGAAGGAGACCTATTTGATAAAACGCCACGTTATGAGGTACCACAGCCTCAGCCACAGGGGACTTCAAAGTTACTGCCAGATACTGCTCTTACACAGAATGGCCGCATCTCAGTTCACGTTCAGCTTGCTATTTTAGAGCATGCAGGGGTGCTCTTCAAGCTCAGAAAATGCTGCCCATTCAGAAGAAAATGGGTGAAAGTTTCCTCTTTGTTCAAGACCATATCAAAACTCTCAGCTCGTCATCTCCCTGCAGCAAGTGGGAAATGCAAGCACTTTTCCCATGCAAGGCTTTTTCCCCATGCAAGACAATGTTCTGACACCATGGACTCAGTCAGTTCAAATATTTCACCCTGAGACTGAATTTTTAGCTTGGATATCTGTTCCACTAAATAAACACCATGGCTGCTGAAATGAAAGCATCCAGTAGAGGCTGCACACCAAAACCTACTCTGCTTTGCTGCCACTGCCAGATCTTGCATGTTTGAGTGCAGTGACTCATATCTTCTGCTGGCACAGCCAAAAGGAAGAGACCTTTGGCAGCCAGAGCAAACACCTGCCCATGGCTGAAGCAGACACAACAAAGCCATAGCTTGTCATGTTATGAGGAAGATACTGTGTTTCTCAGACTGCTGCCATATTGATTCCAGTGAGTACTATTTAAGCGTGTCACATCACCCAACCAACACGGGTACCAAGCTGAGATGATTGCAGATGCCTGCATTGCACCTTTCCACTGTACTTCTGATCAAAAATCCATATAAAACCTCAAGCCTCCTAAATGAGATGATGGTCATTCACACGGTGGTCACAAAACATAGCCTTATCATTTCTGCTTAATGCTGTATAGGTACCTTCACTCCTGAAGCAGTTGTTTCTCAGCCTTCAAAATGTTCCTTGCTGTAACGTGCTTTTGGCAGCTCCACAGCAAGACATTGTGTACATGCAACTGACCTTGAAGAGGACACCGTGTCACCTCCAGCACCATGTCCATCTCCCATTATTCAGCTCTGAGATGAAACATCTCAGAATATGCAGCAATGAAATCAAACAGATTAATCTTTCTGATCTAATCCACCAAGGAGTGTCCTACAGCTTGTGACTTCTGGCTCATTACCCAGTCCTCCCAGAACACATTAATCACTTTAAGAAACGATGAAGCTTTCTAATGAAGAACAAACTACAGCTGCTAAGAAAAAGCAAACACTAGGCTAGGTTTTGTGGGTAGATCACACAGCAAAGCCACTACAGTGCAGTTCCCGCTCTGACGAATGCAATTGACACTAATTAGCACAAACAAAATGGTCACTGTACAACCATTTTACTATTTTCTTTTTGAAAAATGCATGAGACACCAGTGCTAAAGCGCAAAGCGCCCACTGACAGCCCCTTTGAAGTCAGTGGGAAGCAATGGTTAGGCAACAAGCTGAACTCTTCAAGAGACTCAGTTTTAATTCAGGTTGGTAACTTCAATTAATGCTAAATTATTAACCCCACGTGCCTTGTCTTCACCTCTGTCTCATCTGTCTACAGCAGATCCAGCCACAGAGCACAAAGCCGCACACTTCACACCCCAGCTTACCTTAGCAAAGATGAGGTGGGTCTTGCAGAGCTTGGAGTCGCTGGAGTTAGGCACCAGCTTGCTCTGCTGTGACTACAGGAGCTGTTGGTCTGAAATGTAGTCCAGGAAAAAGAATGTCAGGAGGCTGAGGATACATGACATATATGAAACTGTTGAAGGAAGATGAGCTGAGCCCATCAGCTAAGTAAAAGAGGAGGACACAACACAGGGACAGATGGAGTTAGAAGTGGAAGCAAGTGGAAAATCAGTCTGAACATTAGGAAACCTCTTCTATTAGTAAGGATGGGAAAGTGAGGCTACAACACTGCCAGTCTCTAAAAGCATGTAAGGTATGTCTGTTGGGACTGAAAACGTGCCACTGGTCATGCAAACCTGGCTGGTGTGGGTTCACATCTGACCTGCACTTGTGAGGGCTGTCGAATAATCCTGCTTCTCTATTCTGCTGGTAGAATAAATTAAAAAAAAAAGAATAAATAAATAGTGCTGACTTTACTGGAAGTCAAGTCAGTGTCTTATAGTGGTCAGTGGTATGGAGGTGCTCGCTGCAAAATGCCTTGAGATCTCTCCATAAAAAGTCAGATAGAGAATTTGAGTCCAAAGGGGCAAATGAACCTGGCTAGAGAGTTTCTGCAGTTCCCCTTCAGCGCTAAGGACTACCAAGAAGATTTGCACTTGCTTAGGTAGAGGCCAAATGAAAAACCAAGTGTTTGATTTCTGTATGGGGACATGGGGAAGTTTGTCTTTCTTTGTGGGTTTCACTGGCGTTTCCACCAAAAAGGATATTGCTTTGAAACTGGCTGCTGAGTATGTTCCCTAAGAACCGGGTGTGATTCCAGAACGCAGTGATATCACCAGTCCAAACAAAGCATGACATTTCCTACTACAGCACATCTAGAAGGAATTTTTACACGGCTTTAAGAGTCACTTCAGCCCAGTGCAGGAAGCTGGTCACTCTGGAATACCAGCTCCTCAGAAGAGCAGAGCAGGTAGAGGAACAAAGCGTTCAGGATTTTGCTTTTTAAAGCAGTGACTTTCCTTTGTCCCGCTCCACTGATTTTGAGCGAGCTGAGTTGGTTAAGTTACTGCACCACGAGCAATTGATGAATGAAAATCGCGAACACAGTTTTCCTTGGTGAACTTGTAGGGAAAATTAATTCCATTTCTCCACATACCTGAGGAATAAAAGTGCTTGTGGAGAGGAATCTCTCCCACAGGGAACGCTTGTGTACTTTGCAGTAGTATTTTATTAAGAGCTGGAGAGTTCAAGGGTCTCACAAATGTAAGTTTTCAATTAGCTTTCCATTGTGTCCCAAACAGTCTCTAAATACTCAGCTAAACTTTAATCCAATCACTTGATTTAACTCCAAGCATGATTTATCTTTTAATCATCATCTGTTCAATGAGGGGGAAAAGAAAGCAAACTTGTTCTTGGCCCATCATGACTCATACTTGATTTTACCACGGTCAGAGTCGTGTTTTCCTTTTGGCTGATGCCTTGGCAATCGCAAGCATTGGCTTTGGTTTCCTATTTAGGTATGATCCTTCCTGCTCATTTCCTCACCTCCCCAAAATGTTGGGCAGCCTTGAATATTTGTCCTTTATACCTTTTCCCAGCGAGGCCCGTGATGTTGGGGTTTTTCTTGTCCAGTATCTCAAGGTTCCGTTAATCACAAGTGTCTGCAATTTACCTGCACTCAAAGCACAGACCAAGCTTTCAGAAGGGGCTCGCTGTTTTAAACGAATGGCATTGTGCTGTGAGGACACAGCACAACACTAAAACCAGCCATTACCTTCTGGGCATCCACTGAAAGCTTAGCTGCTGGAATTGGGACAATGGTGTTTCCTAGCAGAAAAAGCCTGATGAGATTTAATCCTCCCTTGCTAGCCTTCCATGCTGGTACCCATGGTGGGCCTCAGTTTCTCCATAACCATTAAAATATTGTCCTTTCCATCAGCTCCTCAAAACAGCTGAATGGCCAGCAGAGCATGGAGATAAGCTCTGTGGGGAAACTGCACACTACCAGCTGATCCTCTGGGACCTGCAGCACTCCATTCACCAGCCACAGCTACAGCATTTAATGACCTGCCTCCCAGAAACATCCCAGCCCACCCCAGCTTTTGCCTTCATGCAGTAGTCACTGTTCAATGCATCTCTCCAGTTAAATAAGGAATGGGCCCAACCTTTGCCCATGAATGGCATAAACTGTAGAGCCTTTTAGGTCCCAAAGCGTTGTGCAACGCGTTATTATTCATGTCAGTGGCTTGTGTAACTCACAGTTCCAGCTGATGGCAGGGGTAGAGTTTGCACAAAGCTGCTCTCATCACAATCCACTGCCTGCCCAGAACTGTGAAGCAGCAGAACTCTCTAGAGCACACAGCTTTCTCAGGAGATTCCCCATTTTAAGTTTTCCTCACTATGGCTGGAAGTTTCAAACAAATTCCTTGAAGACTGACTCAAATTTCCGTGCAAGGCTAACAGTTTGTGATAGTCTTTTATGGGTGCCAAGTTTTGGAAGCAGAAGACTTCATGAAAAGCTCCAGTTTCTTTGTTGGTTCGTTGAGGTTGTTTCCTTTTTTTCCGTGGGAAAACCAGAATGCATAACCCCTACAGACTAAAGACAACTAGACCCTCAGAAGGAAAAGAGAGGGAGGCTTTTAAAGGGAACATCATGACTTAATTCTGCGAGGCAGTAGCAGATACTTGTCTATGGGTTTCACTGAGCCTGGCCAAGAATCCACATTCGCCTAGGTCTGATGGAGCTGGTACTGGACACTCACGGAAAAGGCCACAGGAATCTGCAAGCACTAAGAATCATCTTGGCATCCTTCACCAGCTCCCAACAAGCTACACTCTAGGGACTTCTAGAGCTGTGGCTAGTTCATATTAAGGTTGCAACTATTTGAATATCAGGGTGCTACCAGACAGCATTAATCTGGCCAGTAAAGAAGACGTGCATAGATGTGTAGATGTCCCTTTATTCTTCTGCAGACCTGACGCTGAATACAGTGCTACTGCTGGTCACAACTGATTGGAGGGAAGGATGGGAGATGGCCCCAGAGGAGTGAGTGAAGAGATGTAGAGATGGAATGTTGGATTAGCTAAGCAGGGTTGGGCCTGGTTTGTGCCTGGATGGGAGGCAGTCTGGGTACACCAGGTGCTGTAGTCTTACCCTGCTCCAGCAGGGGATGTTGGACCTTAGATGATCTTTCGAGGTCCCTTCCAACCTGTAACATTCTGTGATTCTGTGGTGGAGTTAAGCTTATTTTTGACTTCGGGTGATTCATCTGATCCAAATCTTCCCCAAGACTCTGGCTCGCTCATTATTGCTGTGAGACACCAATCTTTAACAAAGAGACTGCTGGCTGCATCTTTGATCCAGCTATGACCTGTCAGCAGGAAAAAAGAGGAAACGTTGAAAAATAGAGAAAAGATATCATCAGCTGAGCATCCCTGGAAAGGGACCATGATGCTGTTCATCCCGAGTCTCCCACGAAGGGCACGCTGGTGTGTGCAGAACTGTGTCCTCACCAACCATGGTCAATAAACAACACTTTCAGATGGTTCCAAAAATTTCTTGTAAGAATTAATTCTTTGCACTTCCCATGGGCTGCAGTCCTTCTGTTGTCTCCTTCTGCTACTATCTTTGTCCTCATGCAGACCGAGGAGTGATTTTTCTCTTCCACATCAGTTTGCCATTGTGGCTGGCACCTGATCTTGTTCTCAAATTTCTGCTTTTTCTCTCATGATTTCTTAAAGACATTTCTGCAGTACAAAACAACTTACTGGAAAGAAAAATAGACTCTGCTGCCCAGTGCAGCATCATGGTAACATGGGGCGACAGCTCTCCATTAGAAACAGGTTTTGTATAAGCTTCGTCCTGCCACCGTATCCACTGAGTCAACCGAGGCTAAGAAGGACTGAATTGCATCCAAAACACATCTAAGGTGGTTGCTAGCAGCCAAAGAAGAGCCACCTTCCAGATGGAGAGCAGGGCTGAAGTATCTCATGCAGGCAGAATTTTTCCCAAGTTATTGTTCCTCTTTCATAGTGTGAACATGTGCTGGCTTCTCATAAAATGGCAACAGTTGTCAATCAGACATAACTTTGTAAACCTGCCCTGGTGACTCTGTTTTTAAATCCAAGGTCTCCAGTCAGGTTTATGAGGTGCCACCTGCATGTCTAACAAGTCCCGAGGACCAGTGTTAGGTGCAGTGAGGAGGAAAGAAGTGAGTCTGGGCATTCCAGCCCAACCAGAGCCCTGCCATGAGTCACACCAGCATGGACTTTGGGTTCTGCCTTCTGGTTTGGTGCATAGTAAGAGCCTCAGACTCTCAGATCTCACAAAGACAAAACATTAATTGGAAACATCATGAGCTTCCTGACAGGACTGCAAGCTGGACCTGCACAAACATGGGTCTCTTCTGTGTTTCATCCTTCCGGCAGGACTCAGTTGTGTCCCTCAAGACAAAAGGGGCAGAATAATTTTCTTATTTCCTGATGGCTGAGTTCTTCACCCTTGTAAAGCAAAGAGGAAGCAAAGGATCTAAGTCACCACGTAGGTGTTTCATTTGGATATCTCAAAAAACAACACTAAGATGTCACTTTTTTTTCCACTTGAACAGGTTCTGCAGTGAGGTGGTTGAAGCCCCATCCTTGGAAATTTTCAAGATCAGGTTGGTTGAGGCTCTGGGTAATACGGCTCTGTGCAGGGGGTTGAACTAGATGGCTTTTGAAGTCTTTCAACCTGAACCATTCTAGGTTCCTATTTCTCACTGGATGTGGATACAGGGTTACTCATGGACACTATCTGCCAACCCTGGGTGCAGAACTATGTTAACTCTGCTAAGGGTATGTTTCAAGTGGTTGAAGGTGATAGTGAAATAATGGGCAAGCAGCCTTCCTAAGGCCATGGCAAGAGGAATCCAACTTTCCTTCAGAAGCTCCCAAGAGTACTTCCATCACCTTGAGATGAAAACTGGGCCATTAAGCATGGAGAGACAACATGTGCATCAGTCTAAGATGACATTCACTCAAATTAGCAGTCACAGACTCCCGTGCAGTGACTTGGGTAAAGAACTATTTGGCAGCAACAGTCCACAGGTCATCCCCCAACTCATAAAAAGCTCTGTGAAAAAGGGGAAACCATGAGTGAGTGTTTTTATTAGAGAAAATACCTTCCTTCTCCTAGGGACTGGGATTAATTTTCTGTAGCTCTGCAAACACCTTGCAGAAAGGCTAAAGCGACTGTGTTCACTTTTAAACACCAAAGACTTTCAAAGCAAAGACTCTCTTGACTAGTTTATAGTAGTGAAGAAATAAATCAAAGTTGTATTAACAATCATTCACCAGTGCCTTCCTACACAACCTTTGACATCTGATGTTTCTATCCTGCGAATAATAAAGGTCCTGTTACAATTTTCACTTAAAATCAACATCCTGCATATGCTAGGAAGGCTTCACTTCGCAATTATCTGAGCACCTCAGCAACAGCCTTTCTCTATCCCTTTGAAATTCTCTTGCCCTGAAAATTTCTATTCTGCTTTTCATTACATCATTACATTTGCTATTGTTTTAGGTTAAAAAGCAGCACATTCCATTGTAGATGATAGTACTCGCACTTTTCTAATCCCCAAGGCTTCACAAGCAATGTGCCTGGTAATTCAGGTATCGCAGGCATGGCACGTAGTTCAGAAGAAGACATGGGGTCTTTGTGGTTGTAAGGAGATCAGCCGTTAGAAGTTCAGGTCCTGGCGACCCGTAGCTTGGCAGTGCCATTACTAACATGTGTTGGCTGGGTGGCACTACCAAGAGTTTCACTGTCCCACCCAGATAAAGCTTTTCCTATAATTTTTGACATCTTTCATCTGGTCTGCTCTGTTCATCTGGGACACAATTCCCAGCTCTGAGGATGAGCTGCACAGCGTAATGTTGGATTAGTAGCAGTGACACAATGGACTTGTACTCTGGAGTCATCTAACTTGGAAGTAAAGCATCTGGGTCCTTTCTACATCTGTTTGTTGTCCGGGCCAAGGACTGAATCCCTCTGTTAAGGAATTTAAGATGATGGAAACATTCTCAAACTAAATTCCTAGGTAGACATTTAAAATAATTTTTAAAATGCCTTTTTGGCAGAACCAGAAGGTTTCGATGAATCTGCTGAAAATCTTACTGGGAAAGTTCCCCAAGGTGAGTCTGACATAAAGCCAATGGGGCAGGAACAGCAGAAAAAAATCTAGAACAGGAGAAAAAAAATAACCTAACTCCAAACTAACCTCAGGAGACCCTGTTATCTTCCAGATACAGGTGCAGGGTGGTATCAGCTTTCAGCAGCCAGGGCACTGTGAAGAAAAATCTACAGTGGGCATATTCCCTCAAAGCAAGTTTATACCCCAAATTCTATGAAACGGGCAAAATTACAGAGTCTGCTCAGGGTGTGTTATGATTTGAAAGTTGCCCAAACTTTAAAGTAACTGGATTTGTGCTTTCATGAATACAAAGCATGATATGTTTACATCACACACAAAGTGGGACAGGGCTGAGGAGGGTGGATTCCAGCATGAATAGGGAAATTATAAGGGATGACATGGATATCTAGACCTGGAAGGATGCAAGTCCAAACCATGGGGTTATTGTCTATCACAAATGTAAACCCAGGACAAAGATTCTGACTCAACTATTTGCTTTTGTTAGATCCTACTGATTAAAAATGACCACCGGCCAAATGTTATTTCTGGATGCCCCGGGGTCTGAGGAGGATTTGGAGGATCTGGTGGTGAACGGCTCTTTAAGTTCCAGCAACAAGTCATAATCAGTAACACCCCCACTCAGTGTGGTACACGTGCTACCTTCTTCCCTGATGGAGACTTCTTCATCAATATCAATTGCAAAAGCAGCCCAATTAGTTGTGCATTTCCTCCCTTCTCTGATGAACAGAGCTGCAGAAACGCTGTAAGTGCAATAGGTCTGAAGTTGTGGTAAGGGTTGTTCATATGAGAGATGGGAACCTCAGCTTCTCTTCTGAGACCTGACCTCTTTCACAGCTGCCTTTCTAAGGGAAAATCTTTTCTTGCTTTTGTCTCTTTCTTCTCCTACCCTCCCTGCTTCTGCTTTGTCCAGAGTCTCTCTAAGAGAGCCAAATTCCCCTTGAACATGCTAAAAGTAGGCTTACTGGAACATCTGCTCTCCATCTGTGGAGCCAGACATATCCCTAGGCAACACTATTAGCAGTGATAGATCTGGAAGGGAACATTAAGCACTGAAGAAGCATCTGCTGAGAAAGAGAAACCCAGCACATAAAACTAAGCATGTTATTTGCTGAGCCTCCTGGTCTCCGCCCATTTCTCCCAGTGGACAACCTCCATCTCCTTCAGAGCTCTGTCAAGGAGAAGACCTCTTGCTGATTTTGGTATTTTCAAGTGGCTTATGTTTGTGTCTAAGGTGGCCAAATAAGCACTACCAAGTGTTCCTTTAAACAGTGACTGGGGAGCCAGAGAAGCGTCTAAAAGATATTCTGAAGTCTGGGAACTGCAAAGCAGCCACGGGAGGCCACCAACAGTGCAGCAGTGCTGCAGGGATGTTTTGGGCAGAGGTGTTGCAGTGTGCAGAGGAAGGGAGCTCAGACAGGAAAGTTTCTCTGCTGACTGCTTGCTCTGTAGCTGGGGCTAAATTTGCTTACAAGGGTGTAGAGGGGACTTCTGGGGTCAGATACACAGCCGAGCACAGGAGCTGTAGCAAATTTTGCTAATTTCATATTAAGAAAAACAAATACACAGTGATTTGTGTATTTAAGGAAGGAGAAACAGTGATAAGATTTAAAAGAAACCATAGCAGAAAAAACTCCAGGTTTGAGCCTCTGCCACCCTTGACCCCTTCTGCATCCCTTCCTGAACTGTACCCACTGCCTTGTTCCTCGTTGGGATTAATCTGGAGCAGAAGCTGTCCCTCATAACAGACTTTTGATGTTGGCTATGCTGCTCTCATGCCAAATTATTTACTTTGTACAAAACTAACACAAAATTTGCACTCCAAGCTGACTAGAGAATGCAAGATTGGTTCTCATTATTTAACCACTATTCAGCCTCTATTGTCACACTTGGTCTTTTCCTTTGTCCTTGTTTACAGATGATTGGCTTATTCAGTTTGTAGAAGAAATAAAATATTCTAGTGTTTCAGAAACTGCAATTTTCTCACATCTACCCATTACAAAATATCTTCCTCCAGTCTGTGTTTTTCTGTTGCCTTAAACTTCCTGAAGCAGGCACAATTGTCCCAAAGCAAAATCCCAGGGCACTAAGAAGAGTAATTAATAGCACATGCTTTACCTTAAAACAAATCCCTCTGTTCACAGGGCAAAGGTACCAGGGCTTCATCCCAAGTTATTGTTAGATGGAGGACCTGATCACCTTTTTGAATCTATTAAAAATGCAGGCAATTTTCTGCTCTCTGGCTCTTTGTCTGAAGCTACTGAGATTTGTTCCTCCAGCTGTCCTACCAGGAAACTGTCTGTGGTTCACAAATTTTACAGTAAGTATCTCCTTCACAAAGCAGCAGGATGTGAGTCTGTGCGTGATGTCAAGCATTTGATAAAAGCATCTTGGTAAAAGTTCTTCATTACGTGTTTCAGGAAAAACATTTGGGCTTTCTTTAAGTTAAAGCATGTTTTCATTCCATTAATTTAGATCACTTTATCACTTCAACTGCTTCCAAATTAACTTAACGTTGGCTTAAGTTTTGTGAAAATTAAGGACTGAAGCACCCACTTAAAACCACTTGCTTTAAATTTCTGCTGGTGCTTAACACCTTCCACTCTACTTGTCCAGAATCACAGAGATGATGGGCACCTGCTGTTCTCACAGTTTCCAGCACTTCTCAGGATGTGACCCATATGATCCACCATTTTAAAACTGCTTCTGTCATGGTTATTCCAGCTGCTGTTATTTTCCAGCTTAGTAGAGGCTGAGGCAAAGCACTGACCATAAATAGCACATTTTGTTGGGTGATCCAGAGTACGAATCAGAGAACATCTGAATAAGGTGGTACTGACTTACTTAATATGAGCTATGACTGTATTCCAATTTAACACAGCAACTCACCCCACATCCTTATCCCTGCTATTCTCTTTCTAGAAGTGCAGACAGTGCCACTAGCTTCTGCTGTCAAAGAGGACAGAATCATGTGTTTCTGACAGCATTATAATAAGGTTTTGTTTGTCCAGCCACAGGAAAACATGCCGCTATTGATGCTTTCCCGAAAGATAAAGGGCTGCATTATGTTTCTTCTTCTAATCACTCCTAACCAAACCCATTAACAATAACAATGAAACCTCTGTGTGAACCCTGCTCTAAAAAGCAAGTGGAGAGACTGAACTTGTGGAATAGCTCAGTAACTGCGTCAATGAAATTCAATAACTGCTTCGATGAATTTGCCATGAGAAAGTCAATAGAAAATACATTGTCTTTTGTTAAATTCATTCACAGTGGTTTGTAGTGAAGAGCTAATAAAAAAGAGAAACACGTGTACTAATTACTTTTGAGTGGAGAAGAATAGGATCATTTTGCCGATGAGAAGCCATGAAGTATTTAAATAATGAGTCCCACTTGGATATGCACTGGGGTAGACTTCGAGATAGTCTTCCTCAAGGAAACAACCAAGTCTGTCTAGCCCTGATACTTTTAGCGGTGGGGGACATTAACAAAATTAGAATCTCATTACCTAGAGTTAGAAATATTCCCATTTTCTCACTTCAGACTGGAAGGTCAGAAGATGGAGGAACTTTGTTACGGCTTTGAGCAAGAAGACCTGACTCCTGACCTTTTTTCCTGGGACCAGGCAGTCGGCAGCTCTCAGCTGGACAGCTTCGTGCTGGAGTGCTCTGCCCTGCTTGACCCGTTCTCGCCGTGGCCCGGCGCAGAGGGTGCTGAAGCGGACAGCTCCCCGCCGCCACCGCCGCCCCCCGCACCCCTCCGCCAGCGACACGCGGCCAACGTCCGCGAGAGGAGGAGGATGCTCAACATCAACTCGGCCTTCGACGAGCTCCGCTGCCACGTACCCACCTTCCCTTATGAGAAGCGCCTCTCCAAGATTGACACGCTGCGGCTGGCCATCGCCTACATTGCTCTTCTCAGTGAGATTCTCCTCTCCGGGTGCGATCCTAAATCCTACGTGGAGCGGTGCCTGAAGAACGGTGGGCAAAGCCAACAGCAGGCAACCTGGAATACAAGTGGTGAGTGAACAGAGAAGTTGAGAGATTTCCTTTATTTTCTTTACTAGTTCACCAGCCTTTGAACATAAGCAGAATCTCATTTCTTAAAAACCCATATGTTCCAGTAACCAGGACTTTCTGAGAGGTGTTAGAGCTTTACACTGAGAACTCGAACACACAAGACAGTGCCTTCAAATTCCACGTTTGTTTCAAAGTGTAGGGGAACCAACACCTAGTGGCAATTATGTAGTGCTTATGTAATTATTTCCTATTTTAAAGTGAGGGATTGTTATTCGGGTTTTATTTGGCTCACACTTGAGCCTAAATTACACAAGGTTGAACTTTGCTTGATTTCACTTGTGACATGGTCTAGGTGATCCTGCTGTGGCAGCGGGATTGGACCAGGTGATCTTTCAAGGTCCCTTCCAATCCCTAATGATTCTATTATTCTATGTTCATCACCAAACACCGTATGGTGAAGATAGGAAATTTCCCAAGTGTTGAACGTGAGGCCTCAAGTCACAAATAGAAAACAAGAGGGTTTGTGCTACTTGGTAGTGCAGGGAAGAACACAGAAGGACTTTCAGTATTCTTGACAATTTACATTACAAAAATATTAACACACCTCCCCTTACAAACTTTGCAGTTCCTGTGGATTATGTGGATTTAGAAAATGGGCTTTGTAGCATACCAGCCTTTTAAGAGAGCAGTGTAAGTGGAGAAAAGTTATTGCAAAAGAATATTCCCTTTCCATTTCACAGGGTAGTGACAAAGGGAAGAGCAAGCGGGGGGAAAGCAGAAATTTTACTTTTAAAGGAAAACTAAATTGACTATTTTCTCCTTTCTTATTAAATTTCCACTCTCTACATGACTGGGAAAATGGCTCCTGCTATAACCACTGATGAAAACTCTCATGGCTACAGGGAACATTTATTTCTTTTTTTAAAATATTCGTTTGTACCTACTTTATATTGACATTTTTTCCCCCCATCTGCCTTCACCTTTCATAGATAAACAGGTCTTAAAGTACCACGAATTAGTCTCTTAGGGATTGTCTCTTTCCTTGGGCATCTAGTTAGCTAATATTTCTGATGAGGGCTACGTGGAAAGACCTGTATGAATTAGCCTGCTTTTCTGCAGAGGCTGAATAATTCACTTGTTACATGCTTATTTAAATGTTTGTAAATTCACATCTTAACATTGTTTTCCTTCCTCCCTTCTGTTCTGTGCAGACCTGACAGCCCGCCTGTCCTGGGCAAAGTGGAATTAAGAGGCACCCAAAAGAAAGATCCTTAAATTATTGAAAAACCCGATGAGCTGACTGCTGGGTATTTGCTATTGGATCCTCAGCACTGCAAGTGGAAGCAAGGCACTTACAATTGCAGCTTTTGTCACAGATCCCTGTCTTGTCACATGTCCTGAACCCAGCCTCTTTTGGTGTTAATTCATTGCTGTGGGTGACCTTCTGTTTGTTTCTTCTAGCTTCTCACAAGCCAATGGACTAGCTTTGCATGAAAAGAGCAAAACAAATTAAAAATTAATGTTGTTACAGTCGGAGCCACATTGTCCAAAGCAATCTGCCGTATGTGGGAAAACCTTCCCAGATCACAAGATAAAACTAAGCACTACCTGTTGCAACTTTAAGATGTCCAGGGCTGTAACATTAAAAGTTGCATAAAAGATTTAGAGGGCAGAGCCAACAGATGGGCACATTTTCAGGAGGTGAGAGAGGTCTTTCTATCTGTGTGTCTCTCCAATATTTCTTGTGCGTTCCTCTCAAGGCAAGAACTGACTGCAAAGTTCTGTGGTATGAAAGGCTGAGAGCTGCAAGCAGTTGGGTAACCATCTCCTCTTCACCTCTTAAATGCATCAGCCTGAAGGTTCATGCAAAGACAGCAGTTGGCTTTGAGCATTTTTACAATGAAGTTTCTGGTTTGTGATTTTTTTTTAACAATCTGATGCTGCTTCAGCATCTCCAAACTCTTCCAGCATGAAATGCCACCCACATTGCCCCTAGAACAAAACAGAGGGGCAAAGCAGCATGCTCACACTTATCAAACACTCGCCAAAAGGCGGTTTCCACAGAATAGCCACCCTACTCTGCAGCCCATGGAGATAACAAAGGTTTTCATATTAGCAAAACAAACCCATGAGGAAAAGCCTGTAGTTGTTTCTGGCATAAGTGTCCCGTTGAATACATTTTTTTCCTCCTGAAAATCCCTTACTGTAGAGGCTCTGAATGAATTTGCTGGTAAAGAAGAACCATCCTACACCTCTCTAATGCCAGTGCACCTGATCCCAGACCACTAAACCATGCTGTCCTAACGTACTCTATCGCAGCATTTCTTAGCAGGTAGGATGCTGGATCTAAATGCAAGAGAAAGTATTTGTTTTTATCATGCTGACTAGTTCTCCTCGTAGCTTTGATCCCTTCAGAGTAAAATCATGGTGGGAACTGAGGTTTTCCTCTTGTTGAACTCTGGTGGTTTATGGGGGAAGCAAAGAGTAAGAGGGGCCTTTGGGGGGAAAATTGAAAAGAACCTTTTTACCTTTCAAATTTTCTGTCAAAAGAAAAGGTGAAATTTCATCTCAGATGTAACTGTGTATTTCAGAGCGTTTAGAATAAAGCATTTAGTCTCAGCTCTCTTCATTTTCACCCACTGAAGATACTTGAATACATTTTTTACAGGAAATAGTGCCTGAAAAGGTGAAAACTTGCAAAAAACCCACAAATGCAATTTTCCACTTCTACCTATTTCTCTACTCATCTTGGTTTAAAAAAGAAAACAAAATGGACTCCAAAAACATCCCAAAGAGCCATCAGAAATTTTACTTGAATAAGCAAATAATACAAATCTCAACAATCTCTAAAAATCTGAAATCACTGGTTCTTCCAAATCCATCCCATTCCTTTGCCAGAAACATGGCAGGTCCTGCAGACACAGACCTAGCTGGGAACTCAGGGCACGTGTCTCGGGCTCCCTGTTCCTGTGTGACATGGAACACATCCCTGATGTGCTCCCCTGTTTCCTGTTTACCTGACAGTCCCTTTGAACCCACAAATGCTTTGCTGTGAGCTCTTGGGCAATGTCTAGCACACAGGAACCCAGCTAGGACCTCTAGCTGCCAATATTGAAGTCACCTCTAAGCAAGTTGCTTCAGATGAGGCCACTCAATCTGTACAGTGGATCGAAGCAGCAGTCCTGATGCTTTGCTTGATCTTTCAGACATGAGTCCACCTTTCTGCATCCTGAAAGATCCAGGTCTGTACTATCATCCTGTATCTGTTCAGCTCACAGTTTGAGCTTAGTAGAGTTCATCAGCAAAGACACTGAGAAGAACTTTAAACACTTACTGACAATCCACTGGCGCTATGAGCAATATGAGGAGACCAACAAGCCTTAAGAGATCTCTATGCAGGACACTTGAAGGGCATGGAGGGTCTCCACACTGTCCTCCTGGCCTGCAACTACTCACTGCTGGCCTTTGTTCTCATTAAAGGGTGGGAAAATGATATGAAACTATATAATCCAGCTCTGCCTGATAGGGAGACAGAAGGAGGAGTGTGAGGGGCTTTCTAGGAAGGTACATGTGATAGCACCTAGAGGAGGCGACTGCTCTGAGGGAGAATGCAATTTAATCTTTACTTCAAAGGAGTAGGGCTTATAAAACTCTGAGTTCACAGTCTTAAACAGCAGGACAGGCTTTCTCCACCTCTTTCCCACGAGTTTGTTTGATGCTTTGCAAAGGTGCACAACATACTAACCAAGAAAAAGCCACCCTGACACTCTCCCTCCTTGCCACCTGCTCTGGCCACACCAATCTTCTGTGTCACTGAAGGTGACACACATGTCACAAATTAGCAGAAGCACTGGATGGCCAGAGAGGACCACCCAATAATGAGTAGCCAGAGGTGGCTTGGTGCTTGTGTTCAGAATCCCTAAGTATCTGTCTGAGACATAGAGGCAGTGAAACCATTCAGCTCCTCACGTTTTAACTTTGCAGCATGCCTGGGAGAACCTACTTGGGGAGCCTCATCAGAGGGACCACAGTCATCCTCCCAGGTCTGAGACATCTCCCTCTAAGACACTCTCTCTGAGGTGTGCGAGGGAAGGAATAGACACATGTCCCTTTTCTAAAGCCAAGTTACAAGCAGAAAACTCCTCCTTTGCCCTGTGCCTCAGACTAAAAACCCTGGGTATAAGATGTACTGCCGAGAGACATGATTTAGTGATGACGTGGTAGTGCTGAGTTGATGATCTTGAAGGTCTCTTTCAACCAAATTGATTCTGTGATGACTTCTGAAGCAGGCTGGTTGCATGCACTGGGCTGTTCTCGGTGTCATGTAGTGATAGGACAAGGGGCAATGGTTGTAAGCTGGAACATAGGAGGTTCCACATCAACCTGAGAAGGAACTTCTTCACAGTGAGGGTGACGGAGCACTGGAACAGGCTGCCCAGGGGGGTTGTGGAGTCTCCTTCTCTGGAGATGTTCAAGACCCGACTGGACAGGTTCCTGTGTGACTTGGTTTAGGTGATCCTGCTGTTTCAGGCGGATTGGACTGGATGATCTTTCGAGGTCCCTTCCGATCCGTAATGATTCTATGATTCTATGATTCTATGCAGCAGCAGGGTAGTACAGTCATACACAGAGGTAATATAATGTCAGGCAATGTCTCAGGTTTGTGCACTGCTTGTCATGAAGGAACAACTGATTTGGCGATTACATTAGTACCAACAGCATCCTAATGACAAAAGCAGGAAGAACTGTACTGGAACAATGATCTTCCCAAACCTGATGACTCCAGCTAAGGAAAGAAGATAAAGCTGAAGATGTAGACACCCATCACTGGTACTCTGTGCTCAGAGATGCCAGGAAAGACAGAAATATCTGCTGAGCTTTCTGTAGCCCAGTTCCACCAATATCACCATGGAGGTCCTATAGGACTTGCCAGCTATTCGAATACAGCTGGCCTGTGGGCTGCAGGCTGGCAAGCACTGCAAAATGCCCTGCTGTGGAGGCACCCCCACGTATCACTGCTGCTGTCAAGGAACCATTGCATAAGGCAGGACTTTGAGGCTGTTGGAATTTGATGATGACTCCAAGCTTGGAAAAACGATAGCAACTAAATCCTGCAGCAGGATATGTAAGGACTGGGGCTTGGGTTGAAGTCAAAACCAGAAATAAAAATGTTCCTTTGAGGAGTTAAAACTCTAATCCTGGGCTCTTGAGTCATCAAGTAGGAGTCAATACATTTATTGCTACCACTAAAACTGATGAAGCTGTGTCTCCTCATGCGCACTCTGTTTGACATCAGCATCGTTCCACCACATTCAGTGCAGCCACATCTGATTTATGCTGGCTGGAGGGGACAGTCCACCTCGGTCTGCCCTCCTTGAACTATGTGGAGTCTAACAAGCTGACACACCAACCAAAGTTCCTAACCCAAAGGTTGCTTCTGGGGTGATGTCTTGCATTTGGATCCACTCAGCTGTGAAAATGGTGAAGGTGTTGGCCATCTGAATGGAGTTTGATGACTCCATTCACTTGGGATGAATAAAGGCAAACAGAACATTAGCTTTCTCTGGCTGAAGGAAGCTAAACCAGTACTATGGCCCTCTTCTTGACGAACAATGCAAGGGCAGTTATGCTCTATAGGACTTTTTTCCAGGACAGCTGTTCCTAAACAGATCCAGGTCTGGGCATATGCATTCTTAAATAAACCCACCTTTTTCCAACTGAACTTGAGCTCCTGGAAGTGAACTGTAAGGCAGAAATGGTTTCTGTGCACTACATTTACACTCCACATCAATCCAGGGTAACTGCTGTGTGTAGACATGCTCCATGTCCACACATCTTGTTTCCTGCCAGTTCTGGCTCATTCCCTGTTATGCTTGATAGCAGTTTGCCCAGTTTTCTGGTGTCCTGCCAACAGGCTTGATTGGCAGCACAGTGTGATTCTTCGCCAGGGAACTACTTGTTATATTTACCCTCATTTTTCTGTTTCTTCATCTCATCTCCTGAACCCTGAAGTTTTATCCCAGGAACAAGAACAATAAAGTTTCTAGAAATGATAGAAATTTTATACCCACCCACCCTAATTGTACAGCACCCCACATCGAGTAGATGATATCCTGTGCCAGATGAAGGTTTTTTAGATGGATTTACGAAAACGAACCCTGGACTCCTCAGTACATCAGCACTTTGTGAAAGGATTACACTGACCTTCTAAGCAGAGCTCAACAACTTCCCTAGTCTGAGAGTCAGGTTGTCCCTTCTTCCTGTTTTTTTTCCAAGCCCTCTTACGAAGCAACAGGATTTCCTCCCCAGAAATTGAGTGGCCAAGCCTCCTATGGAAGAAAGCCAGGAGGTGCTGAAGAACGGTACCCATACATTGCAGCCTCTGAGGGCACAGCAGAAGAATTGTCCATATGAAACAGTCACTGCTGCCAGCTTCGTGGGATCCTTGCCAAGAAAAGTGTGAATTATCTGGAGTGCTGACCCTTTCTGGAACAATATATTATGGTCCTCCTTCATCAGCTTGGAAATCCTGGAACGCAAGACATCACATACCTCTCGTGAAGAAAGGAATCCTCCTCCTGAGAGAAGGCATTGTTAGTTTCTTTGAAGGACAGACCCAGGAGTTAAGAGACAGTTTGTTTTTCTTAATTTTCTTTTGTTTTTTTGCTACAGATCCACAGCAGCAAGTTTTGTTCCAAGGGTCCTACTGTGCCAACACGGACAAAGTACTTTCATGTTTCACGTGAAGATGGAACAAGGGACAATTTCATATTGCTCTTCATTGTTGCCAGAGCTCAGCCACTGAAGGTCTCGTGATGTAAAAGCTGTTTGAGCTGTGGTGTTTGAGACCTGGAAATTATTGAATCAGGTCTGACTTCCAGCAACACACAGCCCTAATTTAAGCAGAATCCTCTCTGGGCCACTCCCATGTCACCCGTGCAGAAGTTGGACATTTGGTAAGGGTCTCCTCAAGTCTCTGCTTACCTGTACTGAAGTTTTCAGGATGGGGACTACAGAGGCAACACCCAAGAGCAGTGCTGCAGCACCAGAGTATTTTGTTATGAAGAAAGACATGGTCCCAATAGGCAGAAAGCTCTCGGCATGAAAAAACCACTCAAAGATGCTTTTATATCTCATTTCAATAGCCCGACACAATTTCACACAGAAAAGAGACATCACTGTGTTAGCTGCACTCTGTAACACAGTCAGAAGAGCACGGCCCACATCACAGCCTCATTCCTGGTGGGTGAGAGGAGGTGGCCTTATGCTGGCTTTGTACACAGTCCTGCACATCATCCTGCTGCACTCCATGGCAGTGTTGCCAAAGCTCCCTCCAGCAGAGCAGGATCAGCTGTAGTGGCTGGTTCCAGTTTGCAGATAGATAACAAACTTCTGAAGGTCAGACATGGCTCCACAGCTGTTGCCATGATGATGAATCATTCCAGGCTGCAGCTCTCATACAACCCTACATATCCTGCTAGATCTGTTTAGGAGGAGAAGGCTGAACTGCAGGGACTGGATGTGTTCAAAGTGTGCCATGAGGCAAACGTTATGTCTTTGCAGCAGCTCCTTTTCAGACGCTGAGAATCGGGCACAGCATTTTCCTTCCCACCTTGAAAACAGGGCAGTCAATAAAGGAGCTCCCAGCTAACATTTTCTTCACTGCCTTCCTGTTGCAGAGAGGAATAAAGTTTCTCTGTACCTCATCCTGAAACCATTTCTAACCTGGTGAGCAAGTGCTACCACCATGGTCTGCCCTGGACCCGTTTGCAAATGGGATGGCAATTCTTATTTCTTACCTGGCTTCACTGGCCACTTCCTTAGACCAAAAGCTGATGTGTTATGTTCATAGCTGGCATTCCTTTCACCCAAAAACCAGAGAGCCTTCATTTCATGCAGGATGTCCTGGGCTGGCACCATGCTCTCACTCTGTTGACCAAGGGCTCACGTAAAGGCATGAGATATAGCCCAGAAAGCTTGCCCAAGAAATTCCTCACTCTGAGTGGAACATGTTCCCCATAAGGCTGTGGATGCCCCCTCCCTGGCAGTGTTCAAAGCCAGCTTGGACGGGGCTCTGAGCAACCTGGTCTAGTGAGAGTTGTCCCTGCCCATGGCGGGGATGTTGGACCTAGATAATCTCTGAGGTTCCTTCTGATCCAAGCCATTGTACAAGTACATCAGCCTGAGGGTTTCTTTAAGGTGATGTTATCCCGTGGGGCCTTGGGATGTACGGCAGATATTTGTTTCTAAGTCAGACTTTGGGAGTTAAAAATGAACCTGTTCCCTTTGCCTGGCAGTAGAGTAACCTGCCTAGGGCCAATTCCTTGGCCAAGCTGGACCTTGGCCTCTCCCTGAGGACAAGCCTTGAAGAAAGGTAGTCAGCTTGCACAGGTAGGACAGGAGGCAAAGAGGTGCTTGGAGGTGGCTTTCAAAAGGTGGTAAAATATATAGTCATCATTCTAAATAGAATAAAGACTGGAAGAGAAGGGGATAGAAAGCAGCCCTGAGGAAGAGCACTTGAGGGTGCTGGTGGGTGACAAGCTGGACATGAGAAGACAGTGTGCACTCCCAGCCTAGAAGGCCGATCACATCCTGGACTGCATCAAAAGAAACGTGGCCAACAGACCGAGAAAGCTGATTCTGCCACTCTACTCTGCCCTGGTGAGACGTCACCTGGAATGCTGCCTCCAGCTCTGGAGTCCTCAGTGCAGGAAGGATCTGGACCTGATGGAGCGGGTCTAGAGAGGGCCATGAAAATGATCAGGGGGTTGGAGCACCTCCTGTGAGGACAGGCTGAGGGTGCTGGGATTGTTCGGCCTGGAAAAGAGAAGGCCCTGGAGAGACATTATAGGGACCATCCAGTTCCTGAAGGGGCCTACAGGAAGGCAGAAGAGGCCTGCAGAGATAGGATGAAGGGCAATGGTTTCACATTAGAGAAGGGTAGATTTAAACTGGATATTAGGAAGAAGTTGTTTATTATGAGGGTGGTTGAACTGGAGCAGTTGCCCAGGAAGGGGGGTTGTGGAGCTTCCTTTTCTGGAGATGCTTAAAACCCACCTGGATGCGTTCCTGTGCACCACGGTCTAGGTGACCCTGCTCTGGCAGGGAGATTGGACTAGATGATCTTTGGAGGTCCCTTCCAATCCCTAATGATTCTGTGTAGTTAAGGCCCCATCCCTGGCGATATTCAAGGGGAGGCTTGACAAGGCTCTGGACAACCTAATTTAGCTGATGATGTCCCTGCTCACTGCTGGGGGCTGTTGGATTAGATGTCCTTTGGAGATCTGGGCAAGAACCAGTATAGATCTGGGCAGGTACCAGTATAGGCTGGGGACTGACCTGTTGGAGAGTAGTGTAGGAGAGAGGGACCTGGGGGTCCTGGTGGCCAGCAGGATGACTATGAGCCAGCAGTGTGCTCTTGTGGCCAGGAGGGCCAACAGCATCCTGGGGTGGATCAGAAGGCGGGTGGTTATCAAATCAAGAGAGGTTCTTCTCCCCCTCTACTCTGCCCTGGTGAGACCACACCNCCCTTCCAACCTGGACAATTCTACTATTCTAAATGCCTTGTGGAAGTTCCCTTCCTTCCTAGCTGGATACCCTCAATAATCCACACACAGGGACCCACAATATTGCCAGAGGTGTTACCAGCAAGCCCTGACTTTTGAGGAGAGCCTTCTGAGACACATCAGCACCTTACGAGGGAACAAAATGCAGTTACAATCCTTATGTCTCATTTTAGGTGACTCCCACTCCCCATTCCCCCCCCAAGTCTGTTTACTCCAGTCCAAGTGATTGTGAACAGGGAAACGCCAAAGCGATTTCCAGTCTGAAAGGTAATTTATTGCCAGCGGAGGAAAAAACAGAGGTGGGATAGGGAATAAGACGGGATAATCTTTCTTCGTACGAACAGCCAAAAGCCTTCGCACAGGGAGGGTGCTGGAGCGGAGGGAACTCCAGCTGCAGGCACTGCCCTCTCGTGGTCCAGGACGACAAACTCGCCCCTGCAGTTCGTGGACGGCTGCTGCGAGCATCCCTGCTCCAGCAAAGCGGGGGACGCAGCGAGCAGGTCCGATTGCCGTGAAAACACCGGTAAAGGGTGTGCGTAGCTACCTGCCTCTGCCATTAGCTTACGATTTATGCCTCTTCACCCTACAGTCATACTTCTTTCTCAAGCCATTTCTCTGCCCTCTCCCCAAGTTCTTGTTTGCGCGCCTTGCAGCTAGAAAGATGTTGTTTAGCCTCACAGTGCTCCCATCTGCACTACCTGCGTGCTGCGTAGCACCTGCACAGCATGTGGGGGAGCCAAGATGCATGAGCTGGCACGTGAAGCCTCACAGACAGAGCATCCCCTGATCTCCAACATCTCTAGGAAGCTGCACACCACGCCTTGTGTGTATCCTGCTTTGGTCCCAGAGGCTGCCTGTGCTGTGGTGAGATGCCTCTTTCTCTCATCACATTCTCACAAATGGCTGAGCTATCTCCTCCAAAAACTCTTTCCAAAAATAATCAAGCTGAAGCAGACACCAAGTGTGGAAAATGTTCCTGCTAGACTCTGCTGTAGAGAGATGAAAATGGAGCAAAGGACTTGGAAGGGCTGTCACAAACTTGACTATCTGAGGCGCAAGCACCTATGTGTGTGCCCTTGTCTCTTGGAAATGTAGGCTGGGAGAAAAGGAAATACTAAAGACCCACATATAAAGATCAGCAAATACTAGTCATGAAGGAACACCAGCCAGGTTGACCCTTCCTCAGCATAAGTGTTTTCACAGTGTTTCAGTACCCAGCAGGTTTCCTGCTCTCCCACCCCTCCAGCAGCAAGCCACACTCACAGACGAGGCTTATCAAAATCCCATTTCCCAGGCTGTGGAGCCCGATTTAAAGTGGGACCTTCAGAGCAGGACTTGTGCTCAACGGTCACAAAAACTCCTCAGAAGGGAACCTGATCCTGATCCCCGCGGTGCTGCACTGCACACACACATCCCGCTCGAGCACACAGATTTCCCAAGCTAGTGTTTGTGCAGCTCTCTGGAGGACCATAAAGTTATGTGAACTGTGGTGACCATTATTGGATGTTATAGCACTAGACCCAGCCAGTGAGCTAATCTGAGACCTGGTTTTCAATAAGCAGTGAATTCTTTCATTACTCAGATACCTGTGTTTCGAACCCAGGATTCTCAAGGGGTTTGACTTGCACACCTCCTGCTGCAAGTGTGTCCCTCTTCACACTGTCTGAAGAGCAGATTCTTATATCAATGTACTCACTTCACCCAGCTCTTGTGGAGCTACACACCAACCCACCACCATATTTAAGTGTCCTGGGCGATGCAGCAAGACAAGTCTGCACCAGAAAGTTAAACACAGCAAGGCAGACTTTCCCAGCTAGAACCAGCCTTCGCACGGATTTATTTACTTTTTCCCTCCTAAAAGCCTGCTTTGCAGCATTTCTGCTCTTTGATCCTGTTCTAGCAGTCCAGGAAAGCAATGAGGTACATGCTTAAACATAAGCATGTGCTTAGGCTGAGCTGGCTGCAGCAGGAGTGAGGTGCAATTAGTGCAAAGCACAGATTCCTGCGCTTTGATGGATTGACACCACCTTACACTGAGCCGCTTAGCAGCTTCCCTGCTTGCTGCCCAAATACGTGCTGCACCCTTAAATCGACCCTTTCCAGGAAGGCAATTCCCTGTTATCAGTAAGTTTCTAGTAGAAACTCTCCTGATGTCTCCTGACACCATGGGCTGGAATTTTGGAGCGCTGTGACAGCATGAAATCTTCACGCTTCGAGACATTACCCTGGCCCGGCAGAATGATGGATCTGCTTCCAGGGGGTGAAAAATCCTCAAGACAAACAAAAACCAGCAAAGGTCTTTCAATAACTGTATTTTCTTTTTCCACATCATATCCTCCTACCAACTCCTACATCTTTACGAACAGAGCTCTTCAACAGCTAAGCTGTTTTCCATGGGGAGAATCAGCAGAACACGGGACTCTGAGCCAGCGCAGCGGTCCCGCAAAGCGAAAGTGATACGTGGTTGGTATCTTGCAAGTGAATTGAATTACTAATGGTTAAAAATCGATTTCAACTCAAAAATCTGCAAAATTAAATCAGCAAAAGGAGCTGGTGAACCCTTTAAAGTTTTGCTGATTATAAAAAAAATATATATAGTAGAAATTGTTGACTTTCAAGTTATCTTAAACACCATGGAGAAAGCACTTCACTCTATCAAAATAGCTTATTCTTGGAATATTTGCATGAAAATGACAGCAGCATTAACCTTGGTTATTCTGATGTTAAAATGTGCTGCCTTTATCTTTTGGAAGTGCTCATAAAATTAGGCTTTGAGCAGGCTTCCTACCGAAGGCGTTTCGGATAGGAGATGATATCCCTAACAATCACAAATACTGACCTTTTCAGTGCAATGAAGAACAGTTAGAAAAACACTCTGAAAACCTATTTGGGGAATTTGGTGTAATCCTCCACCAGCTCTTGAATGCAAAATAACTGCTTTTTAAAATGGTCTCACTGCTTTAATAAGTCTGAGACCCTCAATAAGCAGTAATGGCACTGATTTGCCCCCCCTCCACTTCTTTCTCTTTTCAATTTCTGTTACCTTGCTACTTACTCCTAGCTCAAGTTCACAGCTGCAGGGAAGGCTTTTCCCCCCCTGCTTTGTGAGCAGATCAGCTCGAATCCGGAGGGGGAATTTCATGGTTGTGGCCGTCTCCCTGCCTCCGGAGTGGAGGAGAAAGCTGTCTAGCCTCCCTTCAATAAAAACTGTGGTAGAGCAAATCTGTACGTTCGAATCTGAAAACTAAAAACAACCCGAAAATATCCTCAGATTTCATAAACTCAACCAGATGCCTTAAGAAGGGCAAATATCTTGTTCCTCTTTAATTAAAAGGTATAGCAAATAAAAGTCTGGTTTTAATTAAACAGCAGGAATATGTTATCTCCCCAAACTGCTCTGCCACGGTGAATTAACTTTTGCTGGCTTTTTCTCTTTTTTTTTAAAATCCACCACATATCAGCCTAAGCCCAGCAAAGCAGAATTTACTTTCCATGAGAATATTTACACACTCTAAGACAACAAGGTAGCAGGTCCTGAGTGGGTATAAGCTGGCAGGGCCAGTGGGTTGTGCTGGTTTGGGTCCTTCAGAGCTGGCTGATGTTCACCGCCATGCTCAGCACAGACTCTAAGGTAAACATACACACGCTCACATACACCCACGTTTAGCTTCATGTACTGAGGGATGCAACACATGTAATCATAAGAATTTAATCAGTTTTCAGTGAAGACCCAACAAGCCCCTTGCTCCAGTCTCTCCAGAGCCATCCTCCTCCCGCTGCACGGATGCAGTGTGTCCGTACACGGCAGCTCCCAGTTTGCAGGGGGGAAGAAACGACTTTTTCCAAAGGCATCCACAAGCAGGGTTAAGTCCTTGCTTTTCCCAGCAGCACGGTATCCCAAGCCAGGACCCAGCCTGCTTGTAAAATAGTGCAGGTGTGTTTATTGTAATCATCTCTCACTAAAAAGAAACAGGTTGAGGGGGTTTAAATATAATTAGTGTGAGCTACACTCCTGCCTTTAGTCACTACTTTGCTGGTTAATATAATCAAGAAGGTAAACAAACAAGGATTAAGTCTGTTAAATTAAAAAAATATATATTCTACAGGGAAGCCTGCAGAGGGATTTTGTTTGGCTATGTTGCTACACAGCATCGTTTTATTTCTACACTAGAAATCATTTTAAACGTAAAAATAGTCTCCTCTCCCATAAGAAGAAGCAAAACGCGACACCCTGTATTGCTGTTTCACATCCAGTATAACCACAGCCTTGCACTTCCGCAACGTCTTTCGCTAGAAGATACCCAAGCACTTAAAATGTTCCATCACATGTCAAACATAAGATAGCAGCTGAATAGCACACCTCCTGCAAACGACCCGTCAGACGTAAAAGTCAGGGTTTGGTCCATCTGGGAGCCCCCAGTTGTTTGGACCAGTATTTGCTGTAATTACTGTGGCTGCACCCACCCGCTCGTTGTCCCAGAAAACGCCTGAGCCTGGAGCAGAGTTCTGAATGGGATATTCACAAATGAGCTCTAGTGTCCCTATGAAATAACACTTTATTTTGCATGCAAACCCTGCTTGAACCATGCCTAGGTGCAGGAAACACTCTTGTCGGTGGCGATAGACACACGACGCTTTAACTCGAGGCTGCAGAGCGCTGCGATCCTGAAGTTTCACATTCACAAGAGGAAGCCCAGATAAATACAGGCGTGTGGATATAACCCTGTTTGAACGTGAACATACTGAATATCTCCTTGCAGAGACAACAAATAGCTTAAAACACTCTCCCCCCCTTTCCAAAACGCTATTGTAAACCAGCCCTCGGGTGCTTCCATAGACACGTTTAACACAACCCCTCCAGCTCTCCCCGAGAAGGGAGAGCAGCTCTACCGACGCGTTTATTGGTACAGCATGTTAGGTACCTGACTGACCAGCTTTTCCTTATAATAAAGACACTTTTTGTGCAAATTTTATGGAATGTAGCACGCCAGAGCCTAGAGGAAAATGGGAGATCATCATGGTAACAGCACATGGGGGCTGCAGTGGGGAGCGGTCCCTCTGGAAACCACAACACCAACAAAATTTTAAGTATTTAGGGGGTTGTGTTTTTTTAATTGCCTCATAGATGAGCAGAAAAGCATCAAGGGGGGGGGGGGGGAAAGGAAAGAGGTAAATACCACAGTATCCTTCACCAGTTTGCAAAGAAACGTCTGTCCTTTCCACTTACAAACTGCGAGAAGGAGAAAAGCATTAGAAGAAAATATTCCTCCCCAAATACCACTTTTTAGAAGCAATGCTGTCAATACTGCAGCAGTCAAAACAGGTTAGAAAGAAGCTCAGCAGATAGCTGAGGCCACAAGCCTGGAAAACATTACTGCTTACAGCAGGGCTTTACGCACGGCGAGCCCGATCCTGCACCGATCCACTCGACATGCGCCGCTCCATGCTCACCCCAGCAGCTCCACTGAGCTCAGGGAAACTTACCATGGAGAGTATTTAGAGGTAAAAAAAAAAAACCTCAGCAAGGTTCCTGCCACCTGAGTAACGCAGCTCTGGGGTCCTAACACCCTCCACGCTCAGCATGGTTTTAAGCAGGACCCCTAAACAAAGCCGGGCTTAAAAGCATCCCTCCACTAGGTCAGAGATGAAGTAACGGCTTCGAAAATGCACTGAGCTGCTTGGAAATTGCAGCTTTCAGAAGACAAAGGTCACTCATCTTTCCTGGGCGCGTTGCTCGTGTCAGGCAATTCACAAATAATGGAGTTGCACATACCTGTCTCACAAGCCAAACGGGCGCTTGCCCCCACACAGTATCGCAGCAGCCCAGGATGCAAGGGACCCCCAGGATCACCAAGCCCAACACCACCTCTGTTTTCAGAAGCCAGACTGATCTTACAGCACACTACCTGAGATTTCTTTTGTTTCCAACCAATGGTGCTTTGTGTTCCTAACATGCAGGGAGAAAAACCCACCCTGACCCACGGAAAATTTAATCTTGCTTGAAATAAATAAATGGTTAAAACGGACCATTTATAACAGCAACTGGGAGAGGATACAAAGCTGAACAACACAGAAATGCAGGTCCTGGCTCTTCCTCTCTTATGATTTCTGGCATCTGGGAAGTCAGAGACTGCAGGAGCCCATCTGCTCATGCACAGAGCAAGGTGACTTTAACCACATCTGTCCAGAGGCAAATTCCACCGGAGAAAATTCCGTCTCACAATCCTGACCATACGTGCGGCACATATTTTTCATCATGAACGCACAGTGCCGAAGACAACTTCAAGGGACTGATGTCAGGAATCAAGACATAACTGAGTTTTGCTTCGCAGACTAGAAATATTCACGCACAGCATTTTTAGAAATTAAAATATATTCAAAATTCAAGCAATCCAGAATGCTCAAATGACAGGCTGATCGCTTGAAATAAATTACAGCTATCACTGTGCAGCAGGAACATCTCGGTTGCTCTGTTTGCTGTTTGAAAATGATCTCAGGTCATTTATGGTCTACTTCTGCATTTCACTAGGTTTGCACCTTCCTGGGAAGCTTTGGAGAGGAGCTGGCAGGGTGGCAGCTGCTTGACTCACATCCATCCCCACGATGCATCTCAGCACGGGGCCGGCGGCATCGTTCGGCACTGGCAGCATTGCGCGGCACCGTGCGCTGAGCCTGATCCCAGTCTGCTGCAAACCAGCTTTGGAGGCAAGAGACCTGCCGCTGGCTGCAAAGTGAGCGGCACAACTCGACAGGCGCGTGGCCTTCAAAAGGACAGTGCCAGCCTATTTGTAGCACGACCTCCATTTGTTGAAACAAAGGTGGGGTTTTCTCAAAGCACTCTGTGATGGTAGTAGCTGCAATTTCAACAGCAGAGGAGACAATGTGCAAAGTATTTCAAAGCCCCTGCTGTCCTAACTCCACAGAATGGGACTGAAACCAGCAGCCACTTTCGTTTTTAAAATAGGGAATGGGCATAGGAAAGCAAACACCACCTTGTTGTACTAGCTACTCCTTTTGGCGATGCCTTTGAGCTGACATGCTAATAGCACCCCCCTCCCACAACTCCTTGGAGCATCCTGTTGTATGTTGCCAAAAAGTGCCGACGCGCTGGAAGCCATAAGCTTCTCCATGAGGTAGACAAGAATCAAGGCACAAAGAACAGCAGCAGAGCCACAGATGGTTGAGTTCTATTGCAGAGGAGTAGGGTTGGTTTGGAAACTGGGATCAGAGGGCAGTTGTCACCACTCAGTGATGGTCGGACCATAACGCCCATCAGTAGACTGTGAAGCACCAGGTTCACTCCCCACCTCCAACCCACTTAGCAAACAGCTGGAATCAGGTAGAAGAATATTGCAACTAAGACCAAGTTTTGGAGCCCTGAAAATTCACAGAAACTGAGATAAATTAGGAATCAGGGGAGATACCACAGCCATGTCCTCTACATGTTCATGAGGGAGCATCATTTGCAAGAACATCACCTAAATGCACAGAGAAAACCCTCGTTTATCAAGACCATGAAGAGTCAAACACAAGGATTCATCCTTGTTGAGACTAAAATAAGCCAGTAGTATTTTTCCCTGCTTCAAAACATTCCCTTTCTGAAACTTTTTTTTTATTCCACATTTCTGAAAGCTTTCTTTTAGGATTACTAACCTGATCAGTCACCCCCATCCGTGCCCCAAAGCAGAAAGAAAAAGTCAACAAAAATGTGAAATAAAGAAGCGTGTAAATATAGGAGAATAAATTAATTGAATGTATTAAAATTCTGAATTTAAAAGCTGTGCTGCCAGGAAAAAGAAGTGTCACCTTTTTTTGTAGATTAAAACAGGGACTCAGAGTAAAGGCAAATCCCTCTTCTACCCCTTATCTAGGTGATTCTGCAGGATAAAGCATTTCTTTTAGGAGTTTGGGGGTTGATCCCACTCCTTGCTTCCTTCCCGAGAAAAATCCAAGGAAGCATCAATATTGTTTGAATTAACACAAACTTTTTCTTTTATCCCTCAGACAAGAAAACAGTAGAAAAAGAAGTCTTCAGATCAAACATGACATTTCATTGTATCTGAAGCAAAAACTGTTTCAGTTTGGCTCGGGGCGAATTTTGCACTATTTAAAAACACAACATTTAACCAAACTTAGTCTCATAATATCTTGTTGAAATGGAAATATTTCCCTTCTACAGTTTCAGAAAAAGAAGTTTTAATTAGGAAAACCCCCACCCTTTCCAGTCACATCTAACTTATACTCAACACCAACTCACAAGCAGTTTTTGTTAAACCCCAAAATGGGTATTTTAGGCACAGCAGCTAAACATCTTCTGAGCTCCAGTTTGTGCAGGAGCTGGTTCGCAGGGGCTCCGACGTATTCTTTGGGTACCTGACTACTGCCAGAGGTAGAACGTGATTGTGTGATCACCGTCGTATACATCCCACCACAGAGAACAAGGCTGCTTCATGCTGGATGGTGTAGGACAACTCAGAAGAAAATATGAGTATCTACATATTGGCATCATTATTATCAGAGGAGCCTGAGTGCTGCTGGCTTGGACATCCGACCATCAAAGACTGCAGGGAACAAAATGAACCCCCCGCTTGGTTTCTTTTTATCTTTGGATTAAGTCATAATTTCTTTGCTGCTCCCATTCCCTATCACATTTTATCAGCTCTTGCCATGCTTGAAAGGTTTGACTTTACTCAAAGCAATCGATAGCTAAGAACAGCAGAAAGAGAGGGTCATCAACACAAGACTAATATCTGCTTTGGCTCTTCGGTGGCTCTGAAAACGTGCAAGTACGGTTGGGGAGATGGAAAATAATATGAAACACTCACTAACAGCGTGTAGCGTAGAAACTTAGAAAACCACTGTAGTCATTGACTCACAGATGGTCAAATGAACAACATGTTTCTATTCCTGTATTTAATTAAATCTTAATTATGCCACCAACAGGGTTCAAAACAGCATTATGAAACAGCTTGCATGAATACCAAAATGCGATTGGCTGTCGAGACTTTGAACTTGTGTAATTATCTTCCCAAAAAAGCGCACACGTTGGGTCTATAAAGCCTCTTTGCCAAGCAGCCTGTTGCACCACAGCGCAAGATTAAAAATAAATTCACGTAGAGTATCCTCTGCTCAAGATACAGAGCTGATAATGGAGAGGCACATTTCCAGTTACCGGTGAGTTCAGCTTAAAGATGCTGGGAGTCAGGAGAAGGATTTTCAAGCCTCCAGCAGACCCTGAACCAGACCCTTCCACAGAGGCTTTGCCTCTTACCTTTGCTGGTCTGTAGTTAAAATGGACCCAGAATACAGTCAAGTAACTCTAATTTAATTCTTCCACCAGCTGATCACGTGAGTTAGTTAAAGCCAGATGCCTAAAATATTCCTTTGAATTGTCTTTTCTCATTTTTGAAATAAGGCCCTTTGCTGAAAGGAGTAATTTGGAGGATCTTTCTCTTTCATTTTAACATGGCAGCTAAAGAACAGCAACTTGAAAATGCATTTTCCCAAGCTGCTTAGTGTTTTGCAGGGCTTCTCAGTGCAGGGGACTAAGAATTGAAAAATTATCTCTTCCACCTTTAAATTCCAACTCAAACTTCTTTTCAGCTTGATATTCTATTCAGGGCAGGGATCACGGCCCATTCAGTGCTTACAAGCATCTCATGGAAGAGCTATGCACCAGAGAGCAAAAAAGAACAGGGTCCAAGGTGCACCCATCCTACAAGTCACAGGTTGAAGAAAACACACAACATACATCCATAAAAGTCTCCAGACCTTCCTGCTTTAAAATTTATCTACTTTGGCAACATTTGGTGGACACGCACAACACCTGCCCAACAACCTCAGTTTGAGCAGAGCAGCAGAAGAGAAATAAAAGGGATATGAAGAGGTCAAAGTACGGTATCTTGGGGGGCTTTTCCCCTTGAACTCTTACAATTTAAGCCATTCCGTTGAAAAATCGTTAGGAAAAAGATATGCTGAGTTTGATGACCGGGTACGTGAACCCTCGAACGTCTCTTACGGAGGCAGTCGGAGGAAATAAGGCAGCATTGAGATGTAAATCCGTGGATTTACAATTCAGTATTTACAGTTAAAAGCTCCCAAACTGTCCCAGTCAAAATTTTCTGCCCAGGATCCCTAGTTTTTTTCAGGGTTGGACTTTTAGTGAAAATTGTGAGTTTGCAATGGTTTTAGATTTTAAACCTTTTACCTCCTCTCCCCACTTGAGGTGATTTTTTACTCATTCAAATTTCTAAGGGAAGCGGAGATCTTCCAGAAAACCTGTGAAAGGGCAATTCACCGGAACACTTCAACTTCTTTGAACCTGTCGTTTGGCTGGATCATGTGCATTCAGAAAAATATCTCCCTTGAGCGGAGATACTGAGGTGTTCTTCAGGGAAATGGAGCATAGGAAATACCCTGGATGGAAGAAGCCTTGGCTGAGGGAAACTTTATGCCTGTCTCAGAGGAGATGTAACCCACACAAGTCTCCCAAGTGTCCTTGTACCCTAAGTGCTGGGTGCTACCTTGCATTTTCCGTCAGGGTGTGCTTGCCCAGGGATGGAGGCCACCTGTGCCACCACCTTGCCAAATAACAAAAGCCGTGGGAGAAACACACACGGAAGCCTTTGCTCCCTTGAATTTTCATTTTCAAATGGAATGTGACACAGACGCGCACTCGGGAGATGGCCGGCAGCGCTCGCGCTTCCTATGAAAGCCTGTTGGATTCGCCCAGTGAGAGAACATCTCTTCACTCTCCTTTTTGATTTTTACCCTAATTTGATTAACCAGTTCATCTTAAGAGGAGAGCAGAGCTTTTCTTGGACTTTCCTTTTCTCCCCAGTGAGGCCTCACGCTCCCTGAAATACCCAAAATCGCTGACACAGTGCGCTCCTCCAGGAATCCAGAGCCTTTCCCACTGAGCTACAAGCTGCCAAGGAGGCTATACTATAACAAAAGAAGGTTTTGTGTCCTCCTGTAGGCAGAGTGCTGGGAGCTACCCTGAAGTGTGTGCTCTCTGAAGGGCATTTGTTGATGGTTAGAATCAGCTTATTTAGGACATTTCCAGCTGGTGTGTAAACACACCACCCAGACAGCAACAGTGATGTCGGCAGTGTCTGAACCCTCTTGGCCCCAGTCTGGGGACTTAGTATCTTAATAAATTGTCCTTATGAGTCACTGCGGTGATGAGCCAGGACTGCTCTTGTCATATCTGCTAAGTGGACTGAAGTACAGATCGTGTCGTGGCTCAAGATAGGGCTGGGCAAAATATCCCTGTTGCAGCAGGTCTGCTAGGGACCTTGACAAGGGGTTTTGTTTAAAGGATTGAAAGAAAAAATAATATAGGAAAACAATGGCTAAAGTTACACAGGAAACTTGTAAGAAAGGTAGCGAGGGACAAATTTTGGGCAAACATGTGAATGGATGCAGTACAGGTGTTCGGCTAAAGGTTGCCACAAACAGGCGGTCAAAGCAATCAGCCCCTTTCAGCATTAAATTTGCAAAGTTTGATTAAATCACTGAAGAGCACTAACGGCTCCCTGGAGACCAGCCTGAATTTTTGCTGGATTAGGATGATTTTGCCCATCTTGAGTTTTCTCAGTGTTGCTTAAAACAAGAACGTTGTACAAGGAAGCAACCACAACTTCTGCACCCAACATCGACCCGTAAAATGAAACGCAAGCAGTCAGAGCAAAGAGGACGGGGGGCAAATGTAATCGTTGAGCAGCCCAACTGATCCATTCAGAGCCTAAGAGTCAGGGTGATGGATGCTTTTCTCTCCCTTTCTGTTCTATGTCGCTGACAGTGCAGGGCTTGCAGACAGGTCACAGGCACGTTCACCACCTTGCAGGGGCTCCCCTGAGAAGCTGATGAGAAAAGAAAACATGCAGGCAACTAGCAAATCTTCGTGTCTTAAAGCACTGGACTTCAGCAGTGTGCTAAATCCACATTTACCTGTTGCACCAGAGACAAATCTGGAAGGAAACCTATTTCTGTTGGGGAAGGGCAAGACATTGTGTGTACGGGTTTCACAGGGTAAATGCAAACTCTCAGAGTGACTTTGTAGTCAGTGAAGTGTCTGCGAAAACACCTTCTGAGTCATCAGTTGTGATCCTCACACACGTCTGCCAGCTCCAGCAACAAAATCGACTTTCATCCAACACACCAGCACTTGGGTGTGTTGGAGCTGCCGACTCAGGCCGGCTCCATGAGAGGTTGCTCCAGCCCCCTCCGCTCCCATCTTCCCAGAAGCCGTTATCCAAAATCCTCCCGCGGAGTCTGATTCCTGGCATGGATGTGGGAACAGGAAGGAGCCCTGCGAGATGTGCAGGTCTCAGCCCACGTCCTACAAAGAAACACTAGGGCTGCCCAGACAGATTTTTCCCACCCTCAATAAATTCCCCCAGCACAGTCCTTTCATTCAAAACCCACCGCAAATTCAGTTTCCTTGCCAAGCGGTGGGGGTAAAGGGATCTGTCGTGCACGAGCGCTCCCCACCATCCCTCTCACATACTACTTCATCCTTTTACTCCAAAGGAAATTAAAAAAAAATTAAGAGGAAAGATTGATAATTCCTTGATCATATAATTTAAACATCTATCTTCTCCACACGCTGACTTTCTCTGCCTCATCCCCTTTCTGCTGACAGGGAGACCCTCCCAAAGGGCAAGTAGAAAGGAGCAAAGTAAAGGAGTGAAATAGCTTGTTCCCAGAAACACGTCTCTGGCTTTCTTCTAAATTTTGGAGGCTTTTATGTGAGTATTTCAAAATGAGGGTTTGGGTGGGGTTCCCTTCTTTTCAAGAGGTCAGAAATAAAAACACAGGAAGTAAGATCTCTTTCATTTTTTTTTCTCCTCCAGAAAACAATTAAATGTGGGGAATCTGAAGGAAAGCAGGAAGTTTTTACGTTCATTTCCAAATTATCATGTGTGTGCACCAACGCTTCGTGCTTCACGAAAGAGAGGAAATAACAGAGGGGGGAAAAAAATACTGAAAACTAACTTCCAAAAACAAGATGATCATCATTTTTGCCTGAGATGCATTTTGCCATTAAACAACAAAAACCAAACAAAAACCCCCAAATCTGATCAGTGACATGCTCTGGTCACTGCTATCCAACAGTGTCTTTATTTTTAAGCCTGGAGATTTGTATCTGGGTCAAGTGTACAGCCAGCCGCCCTCCTCCCACAGCACAAGGTTTAGCCTATCGCTTCTCAAAATGTGCATTTTGCAAAGCTCTGTTCGGGTCAAGCCCAAGGCCAATTCGTATTCCATATGAATCTGTTGGTCCAGTCCTCGTGACAGCAGCCAAAATATCAAATACAGGACGAAGCCGCCCGACCCCATGATGTTCAAACCATACGGCTTCGCGTGTGCAGGCTGCTGGTACGCCCTGCTCTATAACGACAACGCTGGCACGCGCTGGACTGCCCCCTCTCCCCCTTCCCTCCACATGGAAGGATTTCATCACACTGCTGCTCTGGGCTGATTTAGTTATTCCTCTGCGCCCGGTGCCCGACACATGTTTAGCTGCAAATTTCTAAATCAGTTTGCGTCGGCCTCACTTTGCTCTCGCTGCGTTCACTGGGTGTTTCAGCCTTGTGCGTAAGGGGAGCATCGCTGCCCGCCTGCTCCTTCCCACCACATGGAGATAAACCTGTAGAGCAGCTGGGAGATGCAACACTGGAAACATGCTCTGTGAGGGGAAAAGCCACTGCATCTCATTCTCCTGTGTTCATGATCTCCAGTCGAACAAAGACACCAGAGATGTGACTGAGCTGGAAAGTTCCGGCATGAAGGCCACATCTGCAGGGACCAAGGGCTGGGAGGAAAGGTCTGAAGACATTTGAGTTCCTAGGTAAACCTGCATCACTGACAGACTGAGCACATCTACACGAAAGCCGTTTCCTCCAGGATCCAATGCATGTCCTCGACTGCACGTGGCATTTATGTGCACCTTTGCCAGGCAATGCCACCTTGTGAAGATTTTGGTTTGAAGCCTCTCCCCACCCTTGTCCACAGAAATCTTTATCTATGGAGAAAACAAGGGATCCTATGAAGAAGACTATATTAAAAGTGCAGTCAAAGCTTGGGGCTTCCAAAACTGTTGTTACCAGTGAGGCCAGGCTGGAGAAGCATCTTTTGCAAGATTTGCAGTAAGGGGAGGCTGCACGTAACCTTCTGCTTTCCCTCTCATGAAGTTCTTTACACTTGTGAAAACTTCCTGTAGGAAGTTCTTAACTTTCTTGAAAACCAGTTAATTTCAACCCACTAAACTTTTTCTCCATTTACTCTCTGAATCAGTATTTTCAGCTTGAGCTCACGTAAACAAAAATAAAGTCAGAACCCACCAAAAACAAAACAAATCAGGGAGCAAGTCTACTTACAAAACACCGCTGAGCTCTGGTTGCACAACACGCCATGAGATGCTGACGGTTCCAGCTTTTAATTTAGGCTTTCCTCGTAAACTCAAAGGTATGTGTCCCACCAGCCATGCCGAAGGTTTGGCAAGTGCTTGTTGTGCTTACGTGGTGTTGGACTGAGGACTAAGTCAGCCACCTAAATCTTGCAGTTCCCTAGGTAAGGCTGAGCATCTGATTTCTGGTGCAACCAGGCTCTCTCCGACCTTCCTCAGGCACAGAGCTTTCTAACAGACAACACAGTTTTGCAGAGGCAAGAGATGAGGAATTGGCTGTTGGGGCTTGCAGGAGACTTTGCACAGAAATCAGGTGGCTTCATCAGAATTTATCAGTGTCCCATCTGCCTCCTGGCGAGACCCTGTAAATAGAGTGATTGAATACATTGTCCCAGTTGCACTGTGCGTTTGTGGTGTCTCCAGGATGTCATCAAGTGGAAGCTTGAGTGAACAGGACCGTAAAGTAACTTGTAAACTGGGGATCCCTCCCCAGTCCTTTTAGGAGCTAAGTGTCCTCCTGCAAGCATGTTGGGCCGCATCTCCCACTGTATTGGGATTGGATTATGTATGGGGGGTTGGACCAGATGATCTTTCGAGGTCCCTTCCAATCCCTAATGTTCTATGATTCTGTACTCTCTGATGTCCTCCTGAAAACAGCTCAGCACACCACTTTACCCTTCCCTTTCAATCAGCTGAGCACTTCTGGGAGCCTTCAGTGGCATCCTCATCCCAGCCTCAAAACAAATATCTCCTAATGACATCGAACCAAAATCCCAAAGATGCATCCATCATCAGAGCCCACGGCAACCTCTACAGCTAGGTGCCTTCAATGCTAATTCCTTCTAAATGAAAGGCTGGCTAGCAGCATTCTGAACATTGAGCCTTTGAAGCCAGCACACCGCTCCCCCGTTCATTATTGCTTTTTCAGGCACACTCCACTATATCGAAATTATACAGATGGTCCCATCTCGAGTGCAAATGCAAAGGTTTCAGTGTCTTCCCCACATACAAAACGTAAGCCAGCTTATACGAGGGATCTTCCAGTTATATTTCCTCCATGTGTTATTTTTATGTATCTTCCAGGGAAAAGCAACTGGAGAATTTCAATTTAATAAGTGTGGGATATGGGGCGCTATTAAGTCTTCAAAGCACAATCAAGCAACAGTGATGGATCAAAGGCCTACAGAAATATTGCAAGGACTTATTGCCCCTTTAGGAGGCTGAGACACGACAAATGCCTACTGGATCCCAACTTCAGCCCCCTTGGGAGGGCAGAATTATTAAAGGTCGCTGGAAAGCCTGCTGAGAGCAACATAAAATTTTTGTGCTGACTTTGCAAGTTGTGGATTAGACTCCAAGTCACCTGATAGAGGGGAACCAACAGTAAACTTTATCTTTGCCAAAAGCAGAAAAGAGAAGGAAATGAAACATCACAGTAGTTCTGATGCCAGAAAAAAAGAAAAAAACCTGTGAAGTTCAGCTGATAATGAAAAAGCTGGGGAGGTTCAGGCTGAGGACAGGTATGGTTTATAGTTTTCCTCCTTCACCAATTAAATGGAAGTTAATGGAATGGAGCTGCTCTTGAGCTAAATTGCACAAAAATGCAATGGCTGGCAATCCACTGCTGGTTGAGGAGCCCGTACGCACGGCAAGGAGAGCTACTCTGTATTATTACTGTTTAAATTCAAGGAGTGCAGAATGTGGAAGCTAGATCACATCATTAAGCTGCCACCCATGACACCTCCTGAACTGGCGTCCTCTTGGGGAATATTTGAGTACACGTGTTGCCCTCTTATCTTCAATAGCATGATTTATGTTTCAAGTTGACCAGTGTGGTCTGTTTTGGTCTCTCACAGGCCAGAATGTGCCCCATCAAGAAGAATGTAGAGGTGCACCCAGCCCTATAACACATGTTATAGCTTCATCAGAAGGACTATTTCTCAAGTCTGCTGCTGCAGGTAGGATGTGGGCAGCTAGGACAGAAAAGCTAGAGCCCAGCTCCCTGCTGGGGCACTGCTTTTCACCATCCAATCCCAACAGAGCAAGGCTCAGAGAAATACACAGCAAGGCACCCTTGCCTAGAAAGGAAACAGGGATGCAATGGAGCAGGGAACCAGTGGAAGGAGGAAGAGACTCTTGCCTTCCAGATGCAGCAGGCTTAGGAGTTTAAAATACCTGCTCCTTCACCCAGACATGCATCATCCCTGACACCACTCATGCAAATCTGTGGATGCTTTGCAGGAAAGCTCTTTCTGTGCCTTTGAGGGGTACAGCTGGCTCCTTGGGGTTTAATTTCCAGTGCTTCAGCTACCACACACACACGCACATTTCTCTTACATCAGCTTTGGTGACCATACAGTTGCATGTTTACAACCACATCTACATCAAGATGACTTCTACTATGTGGTACACGCTGTCCCAACAGACAGTAGGGTCTGTACAGGTAAATGTGTTGGTACCCTTGAGAAAAGAGGTCACATAACATTTCTGGAACAACAGTGCAAACCCAGTGACACTAGTTCATGCTTCTTCTAAATTCGATCAACCTTAACCTTTGAGTATTTGTGTGGGTTGGGGTTTCTTCACCTAGCTGTTTTTGAAAGAAATTATGGTCTTTTCCTGATTTTCCTTCGCAGATCTCACTAAGAATGCCAAGCCTATTTTCTCCTGGATTTGCTGAGGATCCCAGAAGAGGAACTCAATCTTCTGGAGTCCAGTTGAGTCTTGAACAAAGCTATCTTCTTCCAGTCAAGGCTGTAACAAAGCTACCCTTGGAGTTTATTCAGGTGTGTGAGTTAAAGAGGTATTAGTAAAGACCAAGAAAGAAGCAGAGGCTTTAATCAGTCTAAGAAAAATGATTTCCTCTCTCAGCTGAGCAAGTTTGGCTGACCGTCCCTTCTGATGGTCTACGTGTAGCTACTCGATCACAGTGATGGGGTTTTTCTAATGGGACACTTCAACCTTACAGCATCAACCACCATAGTGAAAGCAAATCAGCTAGTAACCAAGTAATGTGAAGAGAAGATACCAACCCACTGCTGTGACGGAATTCAAAGTGAACACTGCCTTGTTGTATCCAATTTGCTCATGGCCAGGCAACCCAGGACATGGCAAACCCGGTCCTGTTCAGCTGCCAGAGTTTATCAGGGATGTCTAAGAAGTCAGAATTAGGGTGTATGGTTTCCCAAAATAAATTCCTAAGAATGATGATGCTTTTCACAAAACATTCTATCTAGAAAAAAATTCCTGTTAATAAGTAATGCTGCCAGGTTTTCCTATATCTGCTTGTCAAGAAGTTCACCAAGGTGACACCTCTTCCTTCGTTTAGGCCATCTAAATGAGTAAAAGCAAGACAGAATGCCTAGGCCAACACACTTTACTTCTTGTTGGCATCCCTATATGGGATACCGTATTTTGTCATGCTGCTGTGGGATCATCTGAAGGGCCACAAAGACCCTGGAGGAGCACAGCTGGGGAAGAACCTCATAAAAAGTTAAAATGTGGTTAAAAAAAAAAAGATGGCTAAGGAAGGAAGAGTAGCAGTGACTTGAGCAATATTTCCAAGAAGAGGAAAACAAATTATGGCATTTGGGTTTTGCCATCAAGGTATGGGAGAGCAGCTGTGACATAGTTCATAACTAGGCTCCATAGCATTTGAGGCAGAATTTGCAAGACCTTGTTTTTAACAGATAAATATTAGGGGAAGTTTAGCCCAGTTGCTTCACTTGGATCAGTGGAGACAATGACCCTGTAACACTTCTGGTAGAGGAAACAAAGGCTCCATCTCTAGGATCCAAATGTTAGGCTGGTTGAGAGTGGGAACACTTCCAATCAAGGACTCTTCACCTCTGGGAATCATCATGACCTGTCACTCAGCAGAGAACCCTCCAGCCCATCAACAAGTGCTGCTAATGAGATAGCCAGCCTCAGCCAGAGGATCTGTGCGATATGATACACGGCCTCTGCTGTGGCTTAAACCCTGGAAGAGACAGCTGGAGAATGATAGTGCCGTGGGATCAGATGAGGACAGAGACTAGCTGGGCATAGGAGGGCTCAAGGGTTTGCAAACTATGAGCAACACAGATACCAGCCCAAGCCAAGGTAAAGTTCAGAGCTGACCAAAGATATTACAAATGGTTTATTTTAAGCACTCCCATTCTCTTCTTGAAAATGCAGCTTTTCTCACTTCAGAAACCTTAACAAATCTCCTATTATTATGCCCTGGCATTCAAATTGTGATTTTTCTAAATTCTAGTAATTCCAGAAAGCCCAGTGGGCTCCAGTACAGCTGTTCCAGGGCTGTTCTGGGGCCAGCTGCAGATGCACTCTGCTTCTGAGAGGGGTTTACCTTCTCCAGACAGAGCTATCTTAGTTACTCGTATCTTAGTTCACCACTTTGGCTTCCCCTCTGCCCAACATCTGAATGGCAAACCGCAGTACCTTGGGGGTTAAATTCTGGAGGTATCCTCTACAGTTAAAGCTTAGCTGGCTGAGGTTCAGGGCAATGAATCCCTTCTCTTTGCATGCGTATCAGTGGAGCAAGCCACCCAGGCAAACAAAGCTGCTTCTGGATCTGCCTTTGCACATACCACACAACTGTTCAGGTGGCATCTGAGCAGTTAGAAGGTATTGCTCAAATTTCTCAGGCCAGAATTAAGGAGTCACATCACCAGAGCCACGCCGATACAGCTTGCAGAGCTGTTTGGGTGTAGATGGGGAAAGATGGCCTGCAACATGATTTGAGAAAGATTCTTACGTGGGATCCATGGAGAAAACCATTTATTGGTTTTGTAGTCCGCAGGGTGAATAACGCATAACGAAGACCCTCCTTTTTCATGGCATGGACAGCGAGATTAGGTCAGTCTCCCTACACTAGCGTCAACCTGGCCCAGGCCTTCCCAGACCACAGTCACCACTCATATTGCTGAATTTAACCAAAGGAGCAAGAGCCCCGGCACCTCAGTTATAACAGCCAGGCTAGTTTTTTATTCTCCTTGATACTGGTGGGAAGCTCTTCCTTCTCTGTTTCATGAGGCTGGGGATGGGGAAGGAAAAGGCAAGGAGAACAAAATATTTCCCATGTTTTGATTTTCCAGTCCATTGAAACCGTATTTTCATTTTCCTTACTCCAGGTTTGAAGCTACAGTTACTACTGCTGCAGCCACAATTAATATTTCACCTTCCAAACAGAGGCAGTGGGGGGGGAAGGGAAATCTGTCTTCCTCATGGGTTCCCAGGGAGACATTCTGCTCTGATCTGCAATTAGTGGCGGCCAGGGGCAAATGGTCTAAAATAGAAATGTTATTTTTGGATTCATGATAGCTACTACTTCTTACTCCTCCAAATGCCAGTTCTTCTTTTTGACTCTGCGTGACCATTAAAAATAGAATCCACAATTGCAGTGTCCCTGCTTCTTGGTTTCTTCCTACAGCAGGACACACACCAGCTTCACAGCCCTACCAGCATGAGAAAGGATGGATCTCTGATCTCACCAGCAATCAACAATCAGACACTGCACCCAGTGTTTGGGCCAGAACCACATTTGATCTACCTTATCCTTGTCTTGCTGACAACAGAGTTTGGTTGACCAGGAGATGTGAATTGGTCGTCCAACAGTTTAATGATTGATAGCCGAATCCCAAACCTGTGGAAACGAATTGAAAATCCTTTTTTCAGAGGGATTTGGATCAGAAATCTAGGTCCATGTTTAGCTTTTACATAACTTTAAACATCTGCCTACGTCCCATGGATGTCACTGGGACTTGGATACATGTCTCTTCTCCAAGGCACACTCTGGTGCTTTGGAGGAGAGCAAAGACAGAGAAGCTCTTCTTTGGGTAGAGAAGATAAAAATCCCACTGCATTTTAATGCTGATGCAGCACAGTAGTTTTGGAAAATTATTTGCATTTGTGATTGTTACAGGGTTGATTTATTTGTCCTGATGTTCCACACAGCAAATAAATAAGCTCTGGAGAAACAGCTCTAGCAATTCACACCTTGTTTGGATTGAGGTTAATGGACAAAGGGCTTGTGGGGCTTCCTCAGAAGAAAGCAATGTCCAGCTAGAAGAATCTCTAAACCCTTCCCTTCTCTCTTTTCTGTCAGTCTCCTGTAGGTTCTTCATTTGAAAAGTCCTCATTTCCCACCTCCTCAAGCACAAAGCTGAGGAAGCCTGATGGAGCCACCAAACCAGGCACAGAAAGAAGCTGCCACCCCATTCTCCACCAGGCAGGCACCAGCACACCCAGCTGCCCTAGAAAGTCTTTAGCAACCAAAGCGCGCCTTGACCTTGGCCGCGGTTGTTGGCAGGATTAGCTAGCGATGGAGTTGCTGTCCCCAGGTCAGGCTCTCCTTGCCTGCCACTCCAAGGGCTTGTGACTGAGAAAGCAGCAAGGAAGAGCGGGCGCATCAGCTGGTAACAGCTCAGAAACAGATGTACATTCCTGCACCAACCTCCGACGTTAGCGTATCCAGTTACTTGGGAACCGCGCTCCGCTCAACCGTCTTATCCCTAAAGCCTCTCTCTCCTTATCTCCCGCCGCTTATCTGCACCGCTCGCTCGCTGCCCCTTTGCTTTTGATTATAAACGTGTCACCGCGGGGCCAGTGCTTTGGGGAACATCCGCCCGCCGTGCCTGGCCGCACCGCGAGGAGCGAGGAAACAAAGGCCTGCGTGGCGAACCGCCGCTGCCTCTGCGCGGACACTGCGTGGAGGATGGGCACACCGGACCGCGCTCGGTGGCTGCTGCCCGAGCGCCAAGGAATCGTCCCCTCAGCCACAGAAGCGAAGAATCACGAAGTTTGGAAGGGACCTGAGAAGTCGTCTACTCCAAATTGCACCAAAGACAAGGGGGGAAGAAAAAAATTGGCTTAATCAGACCTGGCCACAGTAAAAGCCATCTAAGGTCGGATGAAATCTGATTTGCAACAGGGACCTGTCTGGAAGAGTAAATGATGCTTTTCTCCACAGCAGGAGGTAGCGAGGAGGAAGAAGGCATAGCATCACCTTCCTTCCTCTAGTTTGCTCCAAAGATTTGCATCCCTGGCAGCAGCCCCATCAGAGGTGATCTGTGGAAGCAGCCCAGGCACACTGAAATGCTATCACCTTCGTTGCCAGAGCGCTTGTCCTTTCCCCGCTTCCTCCCGGTGGGGGGAAGGGTGACTGATGCTCTCCTTCGTGGTGCGGAGGGGCTGAAGGATGATTTGCTGGCCAGGCCCTGCCAGTGGAACGACTGGACCACAGGCTTCCTATGGAGAACAAGCACTGCCCCCAAAGCCTAGTCTGTGTTCACTGCTTCCCTCTAACAAGATATTTTTAGGAGGCTAGTAACAGCAGCAGCGTTAGAGTGGACGTCACATCCAAACGGGGCGTTAAACTTGCACCACAATAATTTTTCACATTGCAGTTTAATTCATAACTTCTCTGCCACTCTGCCATGGGAGCAGGAAGGATGCAGCCACCCCATTCTTCTTTGCCAGCGGTACCTTTGTACCATATCCCTCCCCCACCATCCTCTCCAAACTCCCTCTGTTTCTTCGGAGGAGACAGATCACATTTCACCGGGGTCTGCGCATCCATAGACTCTGCCTGTGGTCTGCTCCAAGGGAAGGTGTCTGCAGTAGGGTCAACACTGTCCTCAGCTCTGGCACTAAGCGCTGCCAGGTGACCCCGCAGCCACAGAGAGTACACGCGCGCACAGCGATTCTCGGTGGAGCCAGCCTTACAGACCTCAGTTACGGCGCAGCCGAGTCCCACCATAAATTTTCCCTAATGAAGCCTGCCTGATAGTAAAAAGCTTTGCACGTTTGGAGGTTACGTGCACCAACGGTGCCCTGGGGGGGAAATCCTGCCTTGCTTGGTCGTGCGAACGCTCCTTCAGGCTTGTTGGCAGAAGCCAGGCAGGGGGCCAGGACTGTTCATTTATTTATTTAATAAGGCCGTGGCATATAGAGGGGCTGCTCGGCTGTGGGAGCCCCCTCTGCACTGCGAAGAGGAACAGCTGAAAGCGAGAAGAGAGCAGCAGCACTGCATCGTGCAGCCACATCCTTTTGCCACAGCAGCTCCCGTGTGATGCTGCTTTTCTCCTGCTTGTATGGGATGGGCCCGGTGGATATCACAAAGGCAGAAACCCTGCGTCAGCGAAGAATTGAGTATCTTGAGATACACTCACACAATCCTTTTGTCCCCATCTGAGGAAAATACCTCGCTCCGTGGAAAATCAAGTCCTGCCTTCAGTGGGGCAAAAGGAAGACAGGGAATAAGTATTAGCACACGTGTCAGCAGGGCATGAGGAGAAGAGAGGCAGCAATGAGTGGTTCTGCCTGCTCTCACAAGCTCAAGTCTTCTCCCTTTACTCCTCTCAAACACAGATCAAACTGCAGCTCAGCTCCCTCCTCAAGAAACATTTTGCAGGCATCAAAACCACCTTCAGGCATCAGGCTCTGGGTGCCACTGCCCTGCCACACACAGATCAAACTGCAGCTCAGCTCCCTCCTCAAGAAACATTTTGCAGGCATCAAAACCACCTTCAGGCATCAGGCTCTGAGTGCCACTGCCCTGCCACACTCTATGCATCCCTGCAAATCCATGGGACCTTATCACCATGAACATGGGGAATGTGTTTGCTTGGACAATCATTCTCCTTGCAAGCTGGAAAGCTGAGGTGCCCCTCTGGACTTTGGTGATGGCTTCACTTAAGCCTTGGAAGTGATCCCGCACTCTAAGGAGACTCCTAAACACAAACCAAAGGCTCTTTACGTGGGTTGTTTTGCCCTCTGATGCAGTTGCACATTGGAAACACTATCGAGTGCCATTTGTTTCTCTTATGGGGCAGGTGAGGGGCTGCTACTCAGGTTTCCCCAGTACAAATGCATCTTGCCCTACAGAGGATTGTATTGGCCTTTAGGTCCAATGGGTTGGTAGACACCATCCCAGCCCCCTGTATTCACAGACTTCCAGGTCACAGATGCAGAGCAGCTGCCAACCCCGTCTGCCTCAGCTGCCAGCCCCAAGTCCTTCTGGAATCCTGGATTTGGAGGAGGTAAGCGGCAAAGACACCCGTACTGCCCAACTCACCAGGGTCTTAAATTGGATTAAAAATCCATTTGCAAACCTGCCTCGTTTTCCGACTTCTGTGCTGCACCTGAAAACCTTTCCTTTTGAAAGCAAACACAGGCTCTCCCCAGGGGCTGCCTGGGGAAGCCTTTCCACTATAAACATTACCTACCAGTAGTGGAGTCAGCCCCAGGCAAGCCAAAAATTCCTTCTCCTACCAAGGAACACTTTCCAATCGAACCAGACATTATTTTTTCCATTAATGAGTGTTGATACCTACTGGAAAACTTTGCAAAGAAATCCGCTCCAAATTAATCCTTCTGACACAACATCTGCATTTGTTGAGTTTCTTTTGTCTTGTTTGATTTTATTATTGCCATTTCATTTTATTTTTCCCGCTCTGTACCGAAAACAAGATCTCTGCTGCTCAGGAATCCGTCTGTTCCTGCAGTTTGGTCTCTAGCTGGAATCGGAGGTCCAAACCTGATTGTTCTGCCTTAGCTCCACACAACCAAGTCGAGCTTTCCCCGCGTTTCCCCGTGTCTCTTCCTCCTGCAACATCAAAAACCCTGGCGATGCCACCACAGTTTGTGCGCTGGGATATCACAATTTCAGTGGTAGGAAGGTCTGGAGGGGAAAGACATCCTCCTACCTACTTCAGCTCTTGCTGCTTCAAAATACATTATTTAGTGTTTAACAGGGGAGAAAAAGAGTAGATGGGCTGCACGGCCAGCAGTGCCTCTCCAGAGCCCTCTCCGTGAGGGTTCCTACAAATTATTAGTTGCTTTCCTGATGACCCATAGTTTGGGCTCCACCAAAAGTACTCCATGACCCTCCAAAATCGGAGAGCTTAAAGTGGCTTCTAAGGCTGCCCCCAAACCTCCATCCTTCCCACAGCTCAGCATGCCCCAGGGAAGTTTGGCCACCTCAAAGTGGGGCACAGGGCACCATTTTGCAAAAACAGGTCATCTTCCTGGGTGTGCAAGGGCTCACACATCACACCCCCCTGACCCAGACTGGCTGCGGAGCTGGGAATGGGACCCTCAGCAGCACAGGCTGGAAGGCAGCTCATGAGCACACTAGCACCCCAAAAATCCCTGGCAAGTGGGCTACCCTGGATGGGCACTGCAAATCGAGCATCTTGAAGGGTGCAGAGGGGTGGTGGCAGGGGGTGTCCACCAGCTATCTTTTATTCGGGGAGCATTCCCAAGATTTTAGTTAAGTGTAACCTAAAACTGTGAAAGTTTAGCAGGGGAAAAGCTTTCCTCCCACTGACCTGAATGGCCAATCAGAAGGGAGCCCTGCACCTCCCTCACTTCTGACAACTATTTAGCAACTGAGCTCAGCTAAAGTTTCCAAAAAGTTAGAATAACTTCCTCTCTCCAAGACCTCAATTTTTTTGCACAACCCCCGTCCTTGAAATAAGAGCCCTTCAAGCAACCTGGAAAACGTTTGGTCAGCAAAAAAAAAAAAAAAGGAAAAAAAGAGCCCTCCTGTTTTTTTTCCAAAGGATCTGTCTCAGGAATTTAAAGCACATTTAAGACACACACACTCGCATAACATAAGGAGGGGGGGAAAGGCTCTTCCCCTCCCCTTCTTGCAGAAAGCATGGAAGAAAGCTCCAGTTCTCCTGTTTCCCCTGTGGATAGCTTGGGGACCAGTGAAGAGGAGCTGGAAAGGCAGCCAAAGAGATTTGGCAGGAAAAGAAGATACAGTAAGAAGTCCAGCGAAGATGGCAGCCCCAACCCAGGGAAGAGGGGAAAAAAGTCCAGTCCCAGTTCCCAATCTTATGAAGAACTGCAGAGCCAGAGGATCCTGGCCAACGTCAGAGAGAGGCAGAGGACTCAGTCGCTCAACGAAGCTTTTGCTGCTTTGAGGAAAATCATCCCCACTTTGCCCTCTGACAAACTCAGTAAAATCCAGACCCTCAAGCTGGCAGCACGGTATATAGACTTCCTCTACCAGGTGCTACAGAGCGACGAGATGGACAGTAAGATGACGAGCTGCAGTTACGTGGCTCACGAAAGGCTGAGTTATGCCTTCTCTGTATGGAGGATGGAAGGAGCGTGGTCCATGTCGGCCTCCCACTAGCCACCGCCTGGGCCAGGCGAGCGCAGCTGCTGAAGGGGTAGGTACAGAGTTCTCTTCTCCCAGACTTCTCTGTGATTGTTTGCTGCGGGATGCAGCTTCTATGGCTCGGTTCTAACCGGGGAGGTACAGTTTGGTGGGTCTCCGGGGTTCTGCTGGGTGAGGGATTTGGGGCCACCAACTCAGAGGGGAGGTGGTTGGCACAGATGTGTTCAGTTGCTTCCAGCTCCCCGTTCCTGCAAAAACTCAAAATGTGAAGTTTCCAGGCAGACAAAGAGGTGGTTTTTTTTTTAATGGAGTATATTTAAAAAAAATCAGCATGCTTCTGCTCAGCGGGTTTGGGGGAGCTGCGAGGGGACCCGCACTGAGAGACGGTTGAGGCAGGACAGGGAGCAAAACTGTGGCTGTATGAGATTTGTTTGAAAGAGCTGCTTTGGGGAAGGTTTTAGGAGAGGGAAAGGTGATCAGCACAACAGAGTGACAAGGGGATCCTAAACAGCTGCCATTCCAAGACATCAGTTCCTGGTCAGCTGCATCCTCTCCCAGCCCGGGGTGGGTGACCAGGGGGGTCTGTGGGATCCATTCGGGGTTCGGCAATGAGTTCCCCCCACATCACGTTTCTCCTAAAAGAAACGAGCAGCAGATGTCGGCTGCAACCCAGGGCTGTGCCCCTTCCCCCCTCGCAAAACAAAAACAAATGGAGATGGACAAAAATCTTTGCTCAGTTCTCGTATGTGTTCAGTTTCCCTTCCCCAAGGGCCGGTAAAGCAAAGGCTGGTGTTAGATGTAGTTGCTTGTTTACTCTCATCGCTAAACCCTTCCTCATAGTTTTCCATTAGCGGAAAACTTCGTCCTCTTCACTTGCCTTTGTAATATTTGGGGAGGGAGAAATCAACAACAAAAAAGGAGGCGTGTGTTGGGGGGCGAAACGGCCCCAATAACACCCTCATCCCAAAGTAATCTGGCAGAGCAGCTCTGCACTGTGTCAGACTGAGTTTGCACACGGCCGGTCATTCTCTGGGGCTCAGTACATAAAGCAGAGCCCACAAGCCCATTTCACCAGGCAAGCGCTCAGAAGGGAAATCTGCCTCCCTCCTCACATAACGCCGTGCGCGATGTAAAGTGAAATGAATTCCATCACACGGAGAAACAGCTCCGTAAAAACCCCAACAGCCAGTTTATCCCAGCCCTACTAGCCTGGCTCCTATAATGAGGCAAATCCGTCTGTGTTTTAGCAGCAAGAAACAGCCCGTTTGGGGAAAAAACGAATTCTTTCAAGCCTTGTTGCATCCTGTTTGGAAAACACGACAGCGTGGTTTACCAGGGGTGTGAAATCCAGGCGTAGAACCGCTTCAAGCAAACGCTCCCTTCGCGTCCCGAAACGCTGTGTTTGTGCTGGGCTTCGAGCTGGTTTTTTGTGTTTCCACACGCTGCTCGAAAGAGCCCCCAAAACCTTCAAAAAGCGGGCGCTGTCTGTTGGTTGTTTGTGCTGCAGTAGGTAGTGCTGCTGCCGTGGGGTTTATGGCTGTTGCCGGTGCTGCTATTTTTTTTGCACGCTCTGCCTGGCTTCCAACTGCAGAAAAGCCAAAGCCAAGCTGCTCTGTAGAAGGATAAACCCTTCGTTTATATAACAGAGGGCCTTTTCCCATGCTCATCTGGCTACAAAAGCTCCAACAGATAGATTTAAGGAAAAAAAAAAAACCCAACTAACCCACCACACGCGAAAACCCAGGCTTCTTGTCAAAAGCAGATGTAAAATGTCCCAAGCACATATTTCTTCGGCAGTTTAGACTGGCGGGACAGTAGAGTGCTGGGATGGAACAATGCATTTATTCTGTTGTTCCCCAGTGATGTGTTGCCATTAGCCAATGGTGTTTCAAAAACTGTTATCACATCGCTGCCCCACAGCACTTGAGCTGCAAAGCCTGCTTTTTCTTAGACTGTATTTGAAAACCCTCATGGTTGAGTTTTCATTAGCATCGCTCCAACGAGGCAGATTTTACATGTAGGTGCTCAGACTGCCCCGTCCCTAAACAAACTGCAAGCCATGGTTCGGACAGCACAAAGAGCCCACAACACAGAGCCAAACCCTGAGGTGTTTTTGGTGTGCTTGGGAGTGAATTGGTGTCTTTGCCGCAGCTCGTCTTCTAGCCCAGTTGGTAGAGGTGGCTCTTTGCTCCTTGCAGAGAGTGGCCGAACGTTTCCCCCTCGCCTCTCCGTCCTGAGCCTGTGCGTTCGCGCACACGCGTGTGGTTGGGCTGTTGAAAACGTTGTTGACAAATGGCCTGGTGCGGTGCGGTGTCAGATTCTATCGTTTATGGTGACAAAAATCACATCTGCCATCAGGAAAAAAAGGCTGTGAGATGCTGAAGAAACTCTCTAAAACGGGCAAACTAGCCAGGGCGGCATGGTACACACCTCTCCACAGGGCTGTTCCACTCTGGGGAGATTTTGTACCTAGCAGGAGAGCAAGCCTGTGAAGTCTTGGTGGAAAAACCCCTTCAGAAATAACTATCTGAACCTGCAATCGGCTTCTGCCTTTCCTAAGGAGCAGCAAGTGCTGCAGACATTGGGTGAGCATGAAGCAATGAGAGGGTTCGGGCTGGACGGTGACGGCCACTCTCCGTTTGCCTTGGATTTGGGGAGAGAATAAGCAAGGGAAGCTTTTCTCCTTGGGAAAACATTCACCCCTTTGGCTGAAAAACAAAACAGTCAGAGCAGCTTTTTTGATTAGAAAAATCAGAGCTTGGGGAACAGGTAAAATGCCACCTGGCCTCTGCAAATGCCAGCAGGTCACTGCTGCTTGCTCCTCTGGCCACAAGAGGTTTTCCTGTTCTGCTCCATGTAATTAAGGAAAACTCAGTCGCGTAGTTTCGGGAGAAGCAGGCACAGCTTTGCACTGCAGTAGGATGTTTCAGCAGACAAGCCAAGCTGAGCCTTCCTCTCTCAAATCTCCCCAGCCCTCACCACTGGCACCTGTGCCCCTTCCCTTGCCATCACCTTCCCTTGTATTCCTTATAAATGTCCAAACACATTAAACAGTCAAAGAAACCCCAAAAAATCAGGATAAAAGGAGAGGTTCCCTGTTACTCCATTTAGCAGAAATTGGTCTTGTCGAAGCAGGACATCAGGCAGAGGAGCAAAGCGTAAAGGACACGGTAGCAACGCGCTTCTTGCCATTCACCACAGCAAGCTTGGGGAGAGCCCTTTGCCTCCCCCGGACCGGCACCAGCCACACCTTTCCCATCTCTTGTGGGTTGCAGCGTGTGGGTGTGATGCACAGCCCCTAGCCCACTGCCCCTTCGACTTGCAACGCTGTTTTCAGCGTAAAACACTGGCATCCTATTCCGTTTTGTCCTTCAAGCAGCAAACGGAGCTTACCCCTGCTGGCCCTGGGAACAACCTAACTCTGTATGTCCAAGAGCACTACGGTTAACTGGGGGTGTTGTGACACTGGAACTAAGGCCTTTTCATCTCAAAAGCCCCATTTTTTAATACGCATCCTTCAAAAAATGTAAATAAGTTTCCTTGAGAGGAAGGATTGTAAAGTTGGGTATTTACATTTATAGGCTTGTTGCAGGGCGTGGGGGGGGTTCATCTTCGTGCATTTAAAAGCCCGGTAAAACGCATTTGGGATCTCCTGTTTATGTTCGTGTCTTGTCTTGGGAAAGAATAAATCTGTTGAGCGGGGCAGACACCAAATATTTTGCAGTCAGCCAGAAAACACTCAAGCTCAGGAGACCTTTGAGGGAGAGGGTGCAAGGAAAATGCCCCAGAGAAGGAGACATGCAAGAGACAAATCTGCCACGGTCCAGCTGCACAGTAACTCGTTACCCGGCACAGAGACACGTACGGACACAGGGAAAGCGCTGGATCGAAACCCCAAGAACCGCTTCGAAGAGGGGCAATAGCGTGTTCTTGCTGAATCCACCAGAGCCAGGGCTGCAGCAAAAGCCCTGTCGGGAGACACATGCATTGAGGGGTCATTAAGGGAGCAGTCAAGGCGTAGATTTCAGCTAAGGAGACCTAATTTGTCTTCAAATTAGCCATCCTCACACCGGTCCTCTGCGCAGAGGAGCTCTAATTTTAAGAGCAGACGAAGCACCCTCATTAAAACAAAGGGGGAGATGGCAGTGCTTCTCCTTTACGTCCTCCCCTCACATTCCTTCCTTCAGCGCTTTGCAGAGAATACTTCAGAGTTACAGGTAGCGGTAAGAAATCCACCTTGGAGATCAGAGCAGCCTCTTACAGAGCCGAGACAGATCCTGTAACCACCACTGAAGCCTTTTGGGGACATTTCTTGTCACTCTTTTCCCCTCGAGCAATGTAATTATTTTTATAGCTGTAGCTCCTAGAATCATTTCCATGTGGTTCCGCACAACTTTGAAAGCTCCAGACTTTGAAATCTCCAGAATTTATGTCTAGCTGTAGGAACAGTTTGATGAGGCCACAAACATGTAAGACAGCATCACCACCACACTGATCTCCACACGTAACCGGGGAATCACAGCTGCCGGAGGAAGCGCACATTTCAGCCAGCTTCCCCCCAGTCCAGGCTTCTCAGGAGGTTAGGAGGAAGGGGGAAAGAGCCAGTGCAAGCTGAGTGCTGTGCCATAAAAATTGTACCAGGGCTGATCTTCAGCTTGTTCCGAGCAACCTTGCTGCCCCTTCGCTACTCGACATCTCTAAGCTCTTCCGAGTGACTATGTGAGCGCTCCTCCAACAGCATTGCTTTGGGTTTGTTTCTGGGGCAAATCTGGAAGAGAGGAAAACCAAGCAGTCCTCCAGCTGTGTAACAGCAGCCTCCTGCTAATTGATTAAATTAATTAAGACAGTAGAAATATTTGCCAGGGGAAGGGAAAAAACCCTTCTAGTCAGTGTAATTAGATTTGTAGTTGTAGAAGATGACCACTCAGCAACAACTAATCAAGCACAAATAACAAATTAACTCAGCCAGCCAACAAATCAAAGCAAGGCAGCCCTTACCTCCATACCCACCCCTCTAACCCCTTCAACACCAGACCTAGCTGATGGCTCCCAGTCCACCCAGCCTGTGCTGGGCCACAGCAACTGTGCCATCAGAACCAGCTTCCGCAATGTCCTTGCCCTCCTTGCGGCAAAGGGAAGACGGGGAAAGAGCAAAAGCGTTCCTCTCCAGCATGCACACCGTCAGCTGGGCTCTGCTAGACTCTGCTCAACCTCCCCGGCACTGCTGGCCCTTACATTTTCTCTGCACACATGAGGATGGGCATTCAAGGTGTGGAACAGGGCGCTGGTAGCTCCTCAGGACTACTTGCTGAGTGTAGCTTCTGGGCTTTCTTTGTGGGGTTGACCAGTAAAATAGATCTCCCTTTGAACTTTTTCCACCTTTACAGTGCAAGGCTTTGGGCACTGAGCACTAGGAAGGTTTTCCCTTAGGAATGGAAAGAATTAAATCAGCCTTCCACCTTCGAAAAGCAGCCACCACATTACGGGGAGCAGCATCACAAAGCTGGAGATGAAAGGATCGTGCTGGGGTAGGGTACAGGCAGGACAGGGAGGCTTTTAGTACTACTCCTATAAAAACATTAAATAAGCAACAAAACTGTTAAGCCCGGTCCCTAACAGAGGATTTCAAAGACTCAGCTAGATCCCTGTTAGGACTGTTGTCCCCAAGGTCTGATCCTTTTGGGTGGAAACAGCCTTTTAACTTAACCCTCCAAAATTAACCTACGAAAGGCAACCCAGATGTTTTCCCACCCGGCAGCTGGGGGTTTGTCAGGACTCAGGTTTTCACCCTCCCTGGACCAAGCTCTCCCTGGGAAGGGGTCAGTGGGCACCTCATTTGTGACTCTTCATGAAATGCAGGGTTTTTAAGATTGTTTTTTTTTTTGTTTCTGTGATTTGGCAAGGGATAGGCTCAGGCAGGACCAGTCTCGCTAAAGCGAACAGACATCAGGAAGAAAACAACAGACCCTCCTCTTCCTCCCACCTTCTCCTCTCCATCTTTTAACCAAAGCTTGGAAAACAGTTTTAAAAAGGGGGGGGGGGGATGTGAAGGTTGATACCTGCTGGTTCATCTTGATATATATATTCACTGGAAGAGGCCCAACAAGTCCATCCCAGCGCCGACTGCATTCCTCATAAGATAGTTTCGCCTTGTTTACTGCCAACGCGAAGAAGCAGTTCTATCATTTCCTTGAGAGCTATTAGACCTGCCGAACTCACACTTTAAAAATGCATGAATTAGGGTTTAGGTTAATTTAGCCACCAGAGAACCTCATGCAGCAACTTACGTGATAATGTCTTTAGTTTGAGCTGTTTGAGCCCCTGTTAAAACTCCTGTGTTTGTGCTTAAAACTAAAATGCTCAGAGATACGTAGGAGGATTCTCAGTGATACCGCCCCTATCTACAAAAACCTCAGCCGATCCAACTTGGAAAACTCGGTCGGGTGGGATGGAGGCAGGGAGAGAGGGTTTCAGGCAGAAAGCAGCATTTTGGGTTGTTCAGGGGTTGCCTGATACAACCACATCTGTGTTCATTTTAATAATAAAATGAACCTGCTGGAGGAACCTCCGGCCACGGACGCACCGGTCCTGACGGCTTACTTCAAGTGCAACACGACGGAGTGTTTGTTTTGCAATATGGTTCATCAGGAAGAAAATCCTAGCCGGGAAGAGAGTGCGGAGAAAGTCAAAGAGCTATTACAGCCAGCACAAAATGAGGGCAGGTCCAGGACAAAGGCAAGCAGGCACGATGTGCCACAAGGGACAGGGTGCTTTATCTCTAGTTAAGGACCAAGGAGGACTTCAGTCCCTCTGTAGAAGGCAAGGCTGGGGAGCATCATAACACCCCACCACCCCCATGCCACCACCTCACAGACACCATCACGAATATCTGACCCACAGCATGAAAAACCCACCCTGAACATGCTCAGGGCAGCACTTCATTGTCAGAACTCCATGGGCATGCTGGGTCTCCAAGAGCATTAATCAAAGCAGTTTGGATGTGGAAAATTGCTTTTTGGTGGTCCAAAACCAAGCACCTATCTCTGTGCCCCTCTTGAATGCTTCCCATCAGCCTGCCCAGCACCGCCTCCGTGCCACATACCCACCAAACCGTATCCCACAGGCAACTTTTGCCAGTTCTGGTGAGCTTACACCTTTCTACCCTCAGCAGGCTGCAGCATGCCAGACGTCAGTGGGTGCCATGTTGTGGGGTGGGTGGCAGGAATTGAGCCCATGCAGCATCACCTTAACAGAACCTCAGAATTTCTGGTAGTGCCCCTGGGAGCACCTGGGAATTGCCACCACGGAAACTTCCCAGGAGGATACCGGATGCTAAAAGCAGGCCTGGTGAGATGTTGTCTTTAAAGAAATATAACTACACATAGAGTCATAAGGGATCAGAAGGGACCGAGAAAGATCATCCAGTCCAATCCTCCCAACACAGCAGGATCACCTAGACCAAGTCACACAGGAACACATCCAGGCAGGTCTTGAATGTCTCCACTGAAGGAGACTCCACAACCCCCCGGGACACTCAGTGTGTATTTTCACACACTAGGTAAGATGGCCCTTCTGCATCTGTTAAGGACATTTACCTTCTTGCCTGATGAAGTCAGGACATTTCTGACACCACGGAGCCCCTGTTGCTGCCTCTAATTGTCAGCACGATGCTTTCAGCGCAACGCTGCCACCTCCACGTTCCAAGCTCTCCTCCAGCTCCGTGGGGTTCTACAGACTGAACATATATTTTGCAAGAGGCTTTTCATCCTTTGCTATGAGAAAGGCAGTTCAATAGATTCTTGTTATCAGCAGCACTTAAAACAATCTCTTTTCTACCACACGGGTCTGAAGCACTGGCTGGTAGAGAGGAGCCAGGGCACGGCTGAGGGTCTGCTCTCACCACCTTCCCCTTAGAGAAGTGATGAAGTCGCGCTTGCATTTTAAGGCCAAATTGTCGTGCAGAACACTGGGGTTTAAGCTGCTCAGACTGCAGCTTGTACTCTAAAAACAAGGGAGAACAGGGCACCCCTTTCTGGCGATGCCCTCAGAAATGTTGAGGGTACCAATAACACAGCAATCAGTGCTCCCTGCAATAACTTACTGTGCGTGAAGGAGTAACTCCCCACTGCTTTACACCTGGGACAGGGAGATGGGTGGAGGAGAGTGCCCTAAAAGAGACTTCACCCCAAAATGTAATTACAGGCAGCTCAGGTCACTGAGTGCCAAGTGCGCAGAGGAATGGGGACACAGGGCAGCATTTCCAACCATGAATGAGGAGGTCAAGACAGACCAATTTCAAGTAAGGCTGAGTTAATGCCAGGTTCTCACTTGTAGATGTCATTTTGTACATCAGGTGGGAGCTCCACTCTCAGTGGGTGGCAAAAGGTAAATATTTTAAAGTGGTTGTGGGGCTGAAAGGAAACAGAAGGGCTTTGAAAGGTGTGGATATTTCCTAGCCATAAATTATCGCAGAATAAAAAGATAAATACCTGGCTTAAAAAACAAAACCAACCCCAACTCTTAAAACACGTTCCGACTCCTTTTGATACTGGCTTATTGTTCTCAAACACGTCATTACCAGCCCGTTTTCTGCAATCCAGAAGGTTTTTCAGCACCACATAATACACCTGAGCAGGTACACAGACAAATCCCAGGTACATATGGGATCTGCCCACTCGTCCCTGCTCCTGCAAGAAAATACACCTCCTGTTTATGGCATGTTTGACACCATTTCCTAGTGCCCACTGTGCAAATCGAGCGCGAGGAACCTTCCTTCCCCAGTTCCTCTGCACGGCGCAAGTCCCTGCCTGGTTTGAGCAACATCTGCGTTGCTTTAAAGTGCAAAACCTCTCTCTAGATAAGAAATCCATAGGCTCCCCCCTCGAACTGCTCATCGGCTGCGCTGATCGGTTGGCTCAGCAGCCCCTCTTTATTCCAGGCACATCTATGAACCAGCACACGCAGCCAAAGTGTTTCAAAACAAGGGGCTCTCAGTTGTTCCTGCTGTGCCACACCAGCAGCCCCAGCCTGACAAAGCAGCCTGCATAAACCCAGGGGAGCAATTCCGTGTAAATATGCAGCTCATCCGTGCAAGCTGCAGCACCCCATGCTAGGCAACAGCAGTACAAGGCCATCTTAATGCTGCTTCTTAAAGAGGACCCCCAAACTGCTCCCTGCCCATGTTGAGAGCATTTGTTCGTACTGTTGGCACCACCAACTTGCTCCTTAGGGCTGGCAGGAGCCCCTGGTGCAGATGGGCTACAGGGACCATGCAGGAGCCTTGGAACCAGGAAGCTTCCTCTGAAAGGGGTGGTGATCGCATCCTGGAGCTAAGCACTGTCCTTTTTCATGGGACGAGGTCAGTGCAGCCCAAACGTGCTTTGGAAGGCAAGGGCAAACATCACAAAGAGGAAGGGAGAGAAGAACCTTCTGAACCTCTATCAGTGTGCCTAGGTCAGGAATTGATGCCTAACACTTTACAGAGGATTTCTTTGCTGGGACTACCCAGGGCACTGGTGAATTGCTCCGTAAGTGCAAACACAGCCCGTTAGACAGCTGCAGCTTCTCAGCCCTAGCACAATCAGAGCGGTGACTGTGCAGGTCAAGTACTGAAATAGGTTGTCCTGGGAGGTGATGGAGTTACTGTCCCCTGAGATGTTTAAAAACCATGTAGATGTGACACTAGGAGACATGGTTTAACGGGCATGGTGGTGCTGAGTTGACAGTTGGACCTTATGATCTTGGACTGGGGGTCTCTTCCAACCTTAGAGATTCTGTGAGTCTATGAACACACACAGCTTTTGCCATCAAGCAAGCTCGCCACTTCCAGCTGCTTCACTTCTGCATGTGAGCTGGCTGTGGCATGGAGATGCCCAGCCCTGAACGCAGCTCCAACCCTCTAAATGCACTGCCAGGACCCCAGCTTTTAACGCTGGGCTCCCTCTTCCCAAACCCCGACATCTTACACAAGCCCTCAAATTTGAGTTTTCCACCTTCCTCCCTGGCTGCCAGCACCACCCAGAGTTGCAGCACCATGAGGCTTTACCCCAGCAGGTCCAGAAGGCATCAGATGCAGTGAAGGGGCAGATGAGGCTGTTCCTCCCATTTTTATTTTCCTAGGAAACTAAGAAATTTTAAAAAATATATAAAAGAAAAACAGCATTTGGCAGCAAGCAGAGGATGGGGATCCCTGCCAAGGCCTGGACAGCTGTACCTTCTTCACTAGCAAGTTGTGTGATCAGCGAGGGCTGTGCTGGAAGCCAAGAGGAGTTACCATAGCTGCCACATTGCATTTCGCTGATCCCCCTTCTGGGAGACACCTTAAAGAAACAAACCCACCCTAACAGCTTCGCCAGCACTCACGCTCTGCTGTGCATCACAGGAAAACTATGGGTGACCTCTCAGGGTTTGCACTGTGTTGCTTTTGTTCCACCCTTCCCTCTTCCCTCCCCCTCCCACCCTAGGCTCCATCTTTTCAAACCCAAGTTGGAGCAAGATGGGAGGAGGAAAGCACTTCATACACAACTGTTTTCTCTGTTTTCGACAAAAAAGGCTGCTCGCTCCTCCCAGCCACGGCTCCGGCAGCGTCCCCGTGGCTGGACCTTCTCAACAGCTTGAAATAACCCAGGAAATTATGCAAAAGCCCCAGTAGGTCTAGTTCTGCCCAACTGGAGGCACACACAGCACTCCACCCCGGCCTGTCTCCTCACCCTGCAAATCCTGAAGCCTGATGGGCTTTTAAAAGATAGTAGATGGGAATAGTCATGCCAGGAGGAGGGAGAGAGAGTGGATGAGCATGGAGGAGCTTTGAGCAGCACAGATGGGCTGGGACCTGGCTTGCAGCTGATACCCACCGGGAGAATTCCTGGGCAGTGGCTGGGGGAAACCTCTGCTCCCTTCCCAGCGGACTTGGCTAACAGAAAGTAGAGGTTCTCAGATTTCTTTTCAAAGACAATGTTATCCTTCCTTTTCTTCAGGAGAAGAAAAACCTATATCCAGGTGTTATCCCTGCTCTGCCTGTCCCACATACGACAGCATAGCACTCCCCAGGCTTCAAGATTTAATTTTAAGCTCATCAGCAAAACAACCTTCTGACCCACTAAACTCCCCTTCACACAGCCTGCCACATGTCTTCTTGTTTTCATTGAAAAGCTCATTTTCTTTGAGAACATCTCCAAAAGACACTTCTAGGGAGCTGCACTTGCTCCAAAGTCATGCCAAGGTAACCAAGCACATTCAGCTGCTCTCCCTGTTCTGGCAACCCCATGACTAGCAGTTTCCCAGGCTCAGAGAGATCTGTTGGATGAGAAAGTCACAGGAGCCCCATACAGGTTCCAAGGGGCTCTTGCTGACACAGCATCTGCTGGCACTAGAGGGCAGGAGACACTACGTTAAGGAGTAAGGTGGGCTTGAGGTAGCATCCAAGGACGTGTCCTGGGTATGCCTAGGACGGACCTTGAGGCATCTCCAGGAGCAGCCTCTCTGTACAAAGCAAGGAGGACCTGGAGTTTGCTCCGAGAGCATCATCAGGACCAAAAGTCTCCCAGGTTGTTTAATTCAGGGTCAGAACATCAAACGGCATCCGGAGTGATTCCACCACAGTGCAGTTGCAGCACAGTTTTCCAGGGGAAACAGTTTGCCTTGCAAGAAGGATGCTCTGAGGAGCAGCTGGTTCTGATTAAAAGTGTTTGGCAGGTCTTCGCAGAGGGCACAGACAAGCCACACTGCCAGCGCTGCAGCTGAGGGTGATGGAAACAACCTTCTCCAAGCACAGCACCGAGCCGATGCTCAGGCAGCCCTCGGCGTTCTCCTGCCATATCGCAGAGCCACGGCTCGCCCCTTATTTTTAACATCTCGTTTGTCCTACGTGTACGCTGCGCCGTCCTCGACGGGGCAGTTTTAGGGTTAGCTCCAAACACAGCAAGGACAGGTTTGCCCCGTTCCTGTACTGACAGCCGCTTCAACAAACAACCGCAACGGCAAAGGGCTTCTCCGAGCGGGTCGTGTAGCGCAGCCTTTTCATTAGGGGAAGCCTCCAGAACTGGCAGGCTGTGGGAACAAGGTAATTCGTGGTCTGAACACAGGAACAAACTTGCTCTCGAGCCTCCCAGACCTCCGTGCAGGGAGGCCCTAATCCTGCAACTGCGGCTACCGCCCTGCAGCAGACCCTCTGTCTGGTGGCGGAAAACACTGTGGGCTGGAAGCCAGGAGCGGCAGGTTGCACCCTGAAGCACCAACGGCTTTGATGTCACAACTTGTGGTATGTGACAGCAACTGAAGAGACCAACGTGCAGCAGCGCGACAAGCCCCTGCCAGGGTGCAGCCCATTCCTACCAGTATCACAGCAATGACAGGGATGGGACAAGCACCACTCCCAGGTCTGGCAGAAAGCATCTACCCATCACTCAGGGACTGAACACCTTTAACAGGTGAAGATCACGTAGGGAAGTGACTGTCCCCCCCCTACTGGGCAGTGGTGAGGTCTCAAATCCTGGGTTCAGCCTGGGCCCCTCACTCCAGGAAGGACGCTGAGGGGCTGGAATGTCCAGGACAGGACAACCAAGGTGGGGAAGGGTCTAGAGCACAAGTGCTCTGAAGAGCAGCTGAAGGAACTGGGGACACATAGCCTGGAGAAGAGGAGACTCAGGGGAGACTTTATTGCTCTCTACAACTCCCTGAAAGGAGGTTGGACTGACATGGTGATTGTTCTCTTCTCACAAGGAAGAGGTGACAGAATGATAGAGAACAGTTGCACCAAGGGACATTGAGGTTGGATATGAGGAAAGATTTCTTCCCCAAAAGGGTTGTCAAGGCCTGTCCCAGCCTGGCCAGGGTTGTGGTGGAGTTCCATTCCTGGAGGGATTCAAAGAACATGTAGATGTGGTGCTGAGGGACATGGGTTGGTGGCAACTTAGCAATGGTTTAATGCTGATCTTCAAAGTCTGCAAGTCCTCTTCCAATCTAAATAATTCCATGGTTTGTGATTTGGGTTCACACACACACACAGACACAAGCTGAGCCCCACTGAGATGCTGCACTCACAGGGCCTTCTACAGCCTCCAGCACAGGGCTGGACCCAGCCATGTCCCAGCAGAACCCGTGTGCCCTCAGTAGTGCATTTTAAGCAGAGACATCTGAAAACAGCACCAGAGAGCTTCCAGGACCATAACAGAGATCCTGGGTTGGGGAGATGAGAGGGACCAAAACCCAAAATGTCTGCTCTTTTAGTTTTTTAGAAGAGAATCATCAAGAACTGATAGGAAATAGCTGTTTTTAAAGACAGTGACTTACGAGCCTCTGCAGAGATGGTGGTTGACTAAGGGACCCCGCACTCGGTCCCATCGTTTCTGTTACTTTGCAGCCCATCTCAAGCTGCCACTTCTGTGGGCACTGTGCCCATCCCAGTGCCCTGAGTGCCACGGGACGTTGTGGCTGGCTGGCTCTGCCCTGTGTCTCAGCTGAAAGCTCTTGCTGAGGCCATTTGCAGCATGATCTCTGTGAGGGGAGCAGCTCTTGCATCACCACATGCTCTTTGGCACAAAGGGGCCAAATGGGTTTTGTGCTCCTTGCACCCATGGTCCACCCTGGGGACACATCTCCTAAACCCTACTCCTGGGTCAGCCCCAACTTGCCCATGCAGTGTTGGTTGATGGATGGTGCCTTGGTTTCTCTCAAAAACAAAGGCTAATGGTTTTCCTTTTTGAGTGCCTGTTGCCTGTCCACCTTGTAGCCTCCCCATGAGATGGGACCTTCCCACAAAGAAAAGGGATCCACATGTAGCCAGACTGGTTTTTCATTGCCCAGTTCCATGCCTTCCAACCAGCTCGTGCTCCTTGCTCACCATTCAGGACACTCTCTCCATAATCTGTATTTTTAGGTGCTTTTTTGCATCGCAGAGGGATCAGATCACTGCCAGATGGCAACAAGCTCAGCACTGAGCAGCCCATCTACAGCAGTTTATACTCATTTCACAGCTTCTCCTTGCAGCTATCTAAACTGCAGGTGTGGCCTTCAGATTTGGGGAGAGACAACAAAAGGAAGGAGAAAGGTTAAGCAGCTCTGTGAGTCACTCCAATACACAACCCACTGTTGATTTAGAAACCTACCTCGGTAGTAAATACAGAATAAAATCCTCCAAACTGTTTAACCTTTTGCATTCTGGCCAGCAGAACAAATACATGGGAACAAAACATTCTTCCAGAGTCAGAAAAGCAACGGACCCGGAAAACTCCGGTCTAGGCGACCCTGCTGTGGCACTGGGATTGCACTAGATGATCTTCCGAGGTCCCTTCCAATCCCTCATGATTCTATGATTAGTAGTGAGATAGAAGTGACCCAAAAAAAGTGACCTAAAGAGGTGGGAGGGAAAAACCCCACCAATAAGAGTAGCAGACACGAACGGCAGAGAAGCACATAGACCAGCAGAAGAGATGCTGCAGGGAGCACAGAGCAGGCTGTGCTGCTGGCTGCCAGCTGATCCAGGCAGCACAACACAGCAAAGCTGAGTAACCACTTCCCACATAAGCACAGTGGGAAAAACCCCTGACTGATTGACAGCCCATCCCTCCTCCTGCTGAAGTAAACAGTGAGACTCTGGTTCAACAGACACCAGCACTCAGTTTGTGCTGATTGCACCTAGATGCTCCTTGGAGCTGCAACTCAAAACAGCCAATATAATCCCAAATCATTTACTCACAGGCAGCTTTTGAGGGGCTAGAAACACAAGGCTGAAGGCAAAGGGCATCTCACTTGCCTAATTCAGGAGCAGCTCAGTGTGTAATTGCAACTAGACGTGGCTTGCAGGTAGACTGAGGTGCTTGCAGGGAAGTTCTCTTTAGAATCATAGAAGCACAGAATCATTAGGGATTGGAAGGGACCTCAAAAGATCATCTAGTCCAATCCCCCTGCCACTGCAGGATCGCCCAGACCAAGTCATACAGTCAGTCTGGGTTAGAAGGGACACAGGATCATCCAGTTCCAACTCCCCTGCCATGGGCAGGGACACCCCACCCTACATCAGACTGGCCAGAGCCCCATCCAGCCTGGCCTTAAACACCTCCAGGGATGGGGCCTCCACCACCTTCCTGGGCAACCCCTTCCAGGCTCTCACCACTCTCACAGGGAAGAACTTCCTCCTCACACCCACTTTAAATCTACCCATCTCCAGCTTTGCTCCATTCCCCCTAGTCCTCTTGCTACCTGACATCCTAAATAGTCCCTCCCCAGCCTTTTTATAGCCCCCTTCAGATCCTGGAAGGCCACAAGAAGGTCACCTGGGAGCCTCCTCTTCTCCAGACTGAACAGCCCCAACTCTCTCAGCCTGGCCTCATAGGAAAGCTGCTCCTGCCCTCCGATCATCCTCCTGATGCATCTATCCGTGTTGAAGAAGCTCTGCAGAGCACTGGCTGTGCATGGAGGCCTCCTTATCTCAGCCCTGGAAGCCTCTGCAAAGTTTTGAAGGCAGCTGAGCCACACCAACCCCCCCCAAGAATCATTTTTTTCTCTTCGAAGCACAGGGTGTAGCAGCGGAAGGAGAGCTTTCCCTGGGATTTGAGGCACCGAGTGGGAGTGGAGAGAAAGGCCAGCATCTGCTGATCTCAGGGTACCACCAGGAGAATACTGTACGGGGATCTTGAGGAGTTCACTTGGGTCAGAGCCATCCCAAGGTCTCCAGTTGAAGCAGAATCACTCCAAAGCAGTGCAAAGCAACTGGGGAGAGGGGCAAAAGGGACTTTGTAGTCTCAAGTCTTGCAATGATTAAAAGGAAAACTGATGAGCAAGCACTGACAGCACAAATCAGGCTTTCCTTAAAAACCCAGGCACGCTTTAAATCAGCGGTGCTGTGCTTCACAAACCACCAGGGATTTTTGCAGAGATGGGGGTGCATTGAAAAACATCTTCACTGTTACAGTCAGCACACAGATGCAAAACTCGGGGCAGAGGCAGAGCTGCCTGCAGAGTGCTGATTTGAGCCTCCTAAGTCAGGCTCAAATGCCTTTTGGGTTAATTTTTTCTCCTCACTTCTGGGACCAGGAGTGCAGCCCTCCTCAGCTGCACAGTACCACAGCGATAACCACTGCGGAACGCAAGACTGAAAGTCCTCACTACCAATCACACTGACACCTGGAACCTTTCTCTCCACCTTGCTGTGGAAACCTTGCATTTCTGTGGCTGTGCCCCTGGGTGCTGCCCATTCCCACACAACTGCCAGCCCGCTCCCACCACCAGACCTGAACTGAAACAGCATCTCACAAAACACACTTTGAGCTCTTTTTGCCGGCGTTGAACTCTTCAAACACAATGTGTTCAAGCTGAAACGGGCTGCCCAGAGAAGATGTGGATGTCCCCCTCCCTGGAAACGTTCAAGGTCAGGGTGGATGGGGTTCGACTGACCTGGTGTACTGATTGGCAGGTGTCCCTGCCCGTATCAGGGGGCTTGGAACTAGGTGATTTTTTTCCAACCTAAATCATCCTATATTTTTCCACCTAAAGTCCCAAGACCAGAAATACAACCTATTAAAATCCTATATTGATTAAGTACGACATTCCATGCTCTGCTAATAGCATCGTTAAAAGTACTACACGTGACTTCAGTGAAATATCAGTGAAGTGAGGCTAAAACCAGACACGACAGCAGCAAGAGAGGTTTCTGGTGCAGGAAGGAAAACAAAAGCCCTTCATCTACCCCTTTCTGCCCCCACTGGCATTTAATAGAGCCAAAACTGCAGGGCTCTTCTGCACGCCACAGCCCTTCCCAAGAAGCAGGATGGGACCTTGAGAAGACTCAGGGGTTTTTTGCAGTGTAGCTATAAAACAGATGATGCCTGGCTGGGGGAGGGAAGCAGAGAGGATTTAAGCATTGGCTTCATCTGAGGCAGGACAAAGCCACGCTGATGACATGGGAGGAGAATTCCGTGCAGCTTTTGAAGCCTTGTGTGAGAAGGAGCCTTAAGAAGTGTGATCAGTGATCTTACAGACAGCCGCCGACAGCACATGTGCTGCATCTCCCTGTGCTTTGCTGGTCTTGAGTTGAGCCTGGCAGACAGCAAGGAGCACAAACCTGGGAGGAGGCACAAAGCTGAAGGAATCTGAGGCAAGAGCTGGCATCACGCACGTGCTCCCAATTCAGCGGAGGCAAGTGATGGAGCAGAGCACAGAGGCAGCAAAGGGAGTTGAGGCTGAGGAAGACAGACCAGGAGAAGGAGCCCGGGAGAGCAACAGCAAAGGAAACAAAGGGCCTTGTAGACCAGGAGGCAACAGGCAGAAAGGACTGGCATTTATTTCAAAGGGATGTTGAGACTTAACAGACCTATTCACAGTGACGATTTCTGGCAACCCACAGGCATTCCCTTGCTCCTTTTGTGCCTAGGAGCAAATATTAGCCACCAAGACAACGTGACTGGGTCTCATCAGCAGTGATTCCCTGGTGAGGCAGTGACTCCCCCAAAACTGGTCATCTTGTCCACAGTCTGTGCACATGGGGAGATATTTGCAGACATGGGAAAAGGGAGCAGAATTTCCCAGAAGAGATAGAAACCATTGACTTCTGTGGTCACAGCCTAGCTTGTGTAATCAGGCGCAGCTCACTGAAAGGAATAAACTTGCCTCCTGTAATTAATGAGGCATAGATGGAAGCAGTTTAGATGGTTTAATGCCAGCCAAGCCCAAGACTCCCATCCCCTGGATTTGAGGCATCCCATAAACAGAGATGAAACAACCAAGTGAGGTGATGGGAGCAGAATAAAGACATCTCTGGAAAGAAAAGCAAGGCCATAGTCTGGAGCTGCTGGGATATGGCACACTTCAGACAGCTTTCTTATTCCAGCCTTACCCAGTCTGGGGGCAAGATGCAAATGCTTGGAGATAGCCCTTCACAGCCGTCAGGATGCCTTTGCAGCGTGCCCTGCCCCGGAACGGAAAGCAGCTTGGTGGAATAACCCAGGAGCTTTTGCCAAAGAGGGACCAAGGGGAGGGAAGGGAAGGAAGAAGAAAGTATTTAATAACTCCCAAATCATTTTTAGAAATTCATTAGCTATTATTTCAGCTGCATGACCTCCTGAAGGGACTTTCTAGAGGGCCAGATTATGCAGCCAACTGAAAATATAAATAAGTATGGAAAGGGCAGAGATCACTCTCTTCGGCCAAACTGTGTGGGATGCCGGGTTAAGTTTCCTGTAGGGTGCATCCATGCACTTCCAGGAGATGAGTGTGGCCTGACAGCTCTCCCAGTCAGAGGACACCTCCCCAGCCAACAGGCATGGCACAAGCCAGGGAGTTATTTCCATTTGGGCAGCGCTGACTTCCAACGACTTCCTGCCAGTCCCACAGAGACAGCAGCACATTGCCCTGCTGCAAGGTTTCCAGCTGCAATTCAAGCAGGCTGCAGCTTCAGACGTGTTGCAGAGACTCACTCTCAGCCAGGCACACTGGTTCATTCCTTGCCGCACGACTCATCTGGGTAGGGAAAACTTGTGAGTTCCTTTCTATTTGCTTTGCTTCCTTCTTTCACCTTCAGAGGAAAAAGTGTGTTTTTTCCTCTGAAAAAAAGAACAAGAACCAGCTGTTCTCCCTGTGCCCACCCCGTCCAACTTAGGAATAAACCTGAGGGGTCTGGGTGATCCTGCTGTGTCCGGGGGATTGGACTAGATGATCTTTTGAGGTCCCTTCCAATACCTAATGATTCTGTGATTCTGTGAACTTCATTTCATCCACTGGTTTGCTGATGCTGACTTAAGTGACTGCTGGTTTTAGGGAGCCTTTAAGTTGAGGGACTGCTGATCCTTAGGGAACTCCAAGAAGTACAGCTAGTAGCATCTGCCAAGAGCTGGGGGTCAGGCAGAGGAGGCTGCTCTTAGATATCAGCTGTGACATCTAAAAGCCAGGATCTCTTGGCTGCCAGTGGTACCCCTATGTGCTCCCCAGGGGCTGAACAACTCTACCATCTGACACACATGCATGTAGGTGCACACCTCCACTGTTTATTTACAGTATTATCTGTGTACAGGGGCAGTGCACGTACAGATATGGTGAGACAAGAGTGGCAACCAGAAATTCAAAAGAAAACAACAGCATTGTTAACTGGTGAGAAGCCCAGAGGAGTGAAAAGCAGTTCCGTTAGGTCCCTGCAGTCACCCTGTGCTCCTCTGCACCTACAGAATATTTAAACCCTAAATATGTTATCACAGAGGATCTGGGTGTGGTGCACACAAACAGATGCTTCTCTAGACAGAGACAGAGCAACACCTCCCCGTACTCTACCTGCATTCACTTGGATTGCCTAATCCTCTAAAGGTCCAGTTCCAATCACTAAATTTGTCATCCAGCCTCCCTCCTGCCTCACCAACACACAGACTCAACCTGAGGAGCAAGTGGCTGAAGGGAACCTTTTGCTGTGCTGCAAACATCAACGACATGGAAAGCTCGGTTATACGGAGCAGAAAACCTGCTCAGCATCAGCTGAAAAGCCAGGCGGTCAGACAAGAAACCCACCAGCAGCAAGCTCAGAGCAGGCACGAGCTTAGAACATCCTAGCACGGAGAGCCCGTGAAATTCAGAGGGGAGCAGCCCTGCCAAAGTCAAAGCACAAAGTCTTTGTCTGGAGCAGATGCAGAGAGCAACCCTGACCACCTCCTCCCCCTCCCAGGAAAGAGGGGATTGCATCAGTACAGCAGCAACCCAGGTTTATTAGCTCAGTGGGAACCCAGCAGAGTTCAGGCTCGAAGGTTCAAGCAAGTCCAGCTTGCAGCTGGCAAACCTAAACAAAACCAGCCAGCTGATGTCGAGCTGAGTCATCCACACCAGTTTGGTTGAAAATGTTGACTTAACCCATGCATTTAGTCACTGAAACCCAAAAACCCCTGACAACTGGAGATGAGAAAACACACATCTGCCTCTCACAGAGCGACGGGCTGGAAAAAGACCATGCAAACCAATTTTCCAGAGGCTCTTTAATGGGCTTCTCTGGGCTCCTGCATGCACGCCACATAAAGCCAAGCACTTGATAGTCATGTGCTAGCCTGTTCTGATCCAGCAGAGCCCACAGCACATCCCTGGGATGTGCTAAATCCCGCTGAGGCCAGTGGGGCGAGCAGCCACACATGTGATTAAGTACTTCAGCGAGCAGAAACAGGCTAAAGACACACTGACTCCTCTGCTCCTTTAGCAGAGGGATTTCATCTTTGCATGTTTCTTCCCCAGGAGCTTGAACTCGCTGGAGTGAGACTGTTTGTTCTCCTTTGAAAAACAGCAGCGAGGGAGCCATCAGCTTTGTTTTCCCTCTCCTAGAGCCATAAACTCCAGAAGCCTGATGAAAAACTGAGCTTCAGAGCAGGGAGCTCTCAAGTGGGTCACAGGCAAGAAACATGAAGCAGCAGCAGCACAGAAAGCTGGTGGACTGCAAACAGATACCCTGGGTATCCACTCCCAGGTCACCAGCACACTTAAATGTTTTATAATTACTAGTCAGCTCTTGCAAAATCAAACATTCAGGAGATGCCTGCACAGGAGGGCAGGCTCTGAGAGCAAAGCAGCGAGCTGGGCAGCTCCATCCTCAGGAGCTCCCAGCTCCATCCAGGCTGGAAATGTGTTGCTAAAGAGGTTGTGAGTAAGGTCAGTGCTTCTCCTGCTTCCTGTTCCTTGCTTGCCCTTGAAGCTCATAAAGTAGCCAACCAACCTCAGCCAGATTTCTAAGCAGTGATGCTGGTCTTATGAGTCTTGGAAAAAATGAATGATTCACAGTTGCTCAGAGCCCAGACACAAACCAGTAGGTTAGTTCCATCTCCTCAGGAGACCACCCTCACCAAGTTGGATGGCAACATCAGAAACCGCAAAAATAAAGACAAAACTTTCCACTCATGACCAGCTCCAAGAGAGATTCACAGCCACTGTGCTATAGCCTCCCTGTACCTTAACTAGGAGGCCAAGGTGCACATACAGACCTTCAAGCAGTTATTTAGCCAGAGCCAACCAGGAGGTTCAAAGCAAAGTAAAAAAGACCATGCAGAAGTGTAATACATTCAAACAAAGAGATCCACACTCTCCAAAATCCCACAGAAATAACCTTACCTAGAATAGAATAGAATCATAGAATCATTAGGGATTGGAAGGGACCCCGAAAGATCATCTCGTCCAATCCCCCTGCCACAGCAGGATCACTTCACTGGAGAAACCATGGAATCAGAATCACTCAGGGTTAGAAGGGACCACCTGATCATCCAGTTCCAACTCCCCTGCCATGGGCAGAGACACCCCACCCTAGACCAGGCTNTTGCAAAGGTCCCCCCATAGAAAGTTCTGTTGGGCATCCACAGGCAGCAGACTATCGTCCTTGAGAAGAGGGTGGTAGGGAGAGGAGAAAGGGTGGCAGTGCTGCTCACAAACATCAAGGCAGGGGAAGGAAGGGGCTCCCTAGTTTAAAGAGCAGCAGCTGGGTGAAGGACTGGGACTCAAGTCTAGAGGGCTGCTGCTAAGCATGGATAGCGACATTAGGTGAACATTTTTGGGTTCACGGGAAGGATAGTCCAATGTAGTGAAGTCTTGTAGTGAAGCAATGTCCCTGGGGAGGTGCAGGACCCAGGAAGGCTCTTGCCAAGTTTGTGTCCCTGTTAATGCAGCTGTCAGATCATCAAAGATGAAGACAAAGACAATGAATGCAAAGCAAGCCAAGGTCTACCAGCACACTCAAAATCACTGTTGTCATTCCTAGAGGCAGGATGTTGGCATCAGTCACGTACAGAGTGCCTGAAAGATGAACAAAGCTGACCTGATGTGCAGCAGAGGTCCCATCCAGAGCTGTGGTCACTCCCGCCCCACACACTGGCTGGTGGCTTTCTCTGAAGCACGGCATGGTTACCATCACTGGCATGTGCCATAGTGCCTTAATCAGTGCCAAGTACTTTTTACTCTGGTGGGATTGCTTGTTGTATAAAAAAGCAATTCTCTCTGCATGAGGGCAACACTCTGTCACCCCATAACAGCCTTCAAAGGGGTTGGACTAGTGTAGGTAGAAAAAATTATCAGAGTCACTTTATTGACTGCCGTGGAGTTAAGCTGGTTTATTCCGAGCAAGAATTTGGCCCCTCGACCTCAGTGAGGCTGCTTTGATTAATCCCAGATGGAGCCCTGGCCTGGTACAATCCCCTCCAAAATGCTGGGAGGGTAGTAACATGGAGACTGAATCACTGTCGTTACTCAGAGCCTGGGTGGTTATGAAAACCCTGCACCTGCCTCGCGAAGCACCGCTGAGCTGGGGCTGCGCCACTGAGACTTCGGGGACCAGGGTGTGGTGAGCACAGGCACATTCTTCAGACACGGCTCACGCTAGGGGGAAGATGCCAAAGTAGCACCCTGTCCTCTGCAAACATCTGGGACTGTCACCCAGGATGTGAGTCCCTGCTCTGCCTAAATGATGTCCAGCACAGTGGGCAAGGAGACAGCAGGGAACCTGCTTCCCATTAAGGGTTTTTGTGATGCTCCAAGTTCCATAAGTGCAAAAACTGAGGATTAAACCCCTGGACCTTCAGGAAATCTGCCCCAGCATCTGTCTACCGCTTTTGAAGAGCAAACACACCTTCATGCAGGAAAGGGAGAACCTCTGGCTCCAAAAGCAAAAGGTCTCTTTCACTGGAGATGTTCAAGACCCGCCTGAATGTGTTCCTGTGTGACTTGGTCTAGGTGATCCTGCTGTGTCGGGGGGATTGGACTGGATGATCTTTCGAGGTCCCTTCCAATCCCTAATGACTCTGTGATTCTATCTTCCCTCACCAACCACCTCCAAGTCTCTCTGGGGGCAGGCAAAGACTTGTTTCCTGGTGTTACACAGAACAAGTCCCATACTTCTTGTGGGAATGAATCCACTGAAAACATCATAGCAGTTCTCCACACACACCTCCACACACGTGTGCCCGAGGAGAGACAAGAAGCTGTGCCATGTGTTGCAGTGTGGAGAAACACCAGAACAAGCCAGTCTGAAGTTGGGTGTTGACAGGTTTTTGGGTCTCAGGTGGTAGAATCGGTGGGTGGTACACAGCCCACCTCTCTGGCACGTTAGTTGTGCAGAGGCTTTATTCCTGGCTAGAGGATGCCAAATGGCTGGCTGGATTTTCTCCCCTGTGCGCTTTGAGGTTGCATCCCGCAGGTGACAGCAGGCAGGCTGGGCGTTGCGTGCCGAGCAGGCAGCACCACGGGGAAGAAAGCAATGCCTGAGCTCGCAGTTCACCCGCTCCAGCTCTGCCCTCCAAGCGTTTCTGAAGTCAGGCATCTGGAGCGTGATGTAATCTGAGGATCGATCAGCGGCAGCACACGTACAGCTGGGCACATCTGGCCTACAGGTGTTTCAGCTGCTATTTGTCAGGGGCTGCAGTGAACATTAACAAGCACCCCAAGTTCAGAAGGCAGTCGTACCTGTCCCACAGACTGCTCACAGAAGCCCTCAAAATACCACTGATTTTATGCAAAGTATCTCTGCGTTTGAGTGGGTGGCCCCAGGGGTTTCTTGGCTGATCTGGGGGGTTTCTTTAAAGCCATGAGTTTAAACCATAGATGCTTCTAAGGCAGGAGTTTGCTGTTGTTAATTCCAGTGGCATTAGTCTGCGCAGTGGAGTCAGTTGTAATGGACAGCTGCTAGTTTGCTAATTTACTCTTCGGAGTTAACGCTACTACATAGTCGTTGTGCTGCACCGGTGGAAAAAGCTGAGCCTGTTCCTCCTTGTTCTCCCCCGTGTACTGACAGCAGAAATTAGCAGCATGCAAGGCTTCGGATTGGAAGGGACCTTCAAAGTTCATCTAGTCCAACCCCCCTGCAGTGAGCAGAGACACCTTCAACTACAGCAGGTTGCTCAAAGCCCCGAGGTCCAGCCTGGGATGTTTCCAGGGACGGGGCATCTACCACCTCTCCGGTTTCCCAAGCTGCATATTCTAAGCAGGGTAGGGACAGATAAAGTAGGGGAATGGGTGGGAAATATCTCCTCCGTGAGGTAGGACCTGCCAGTGTCCAGTTCCAGAACCAGAGAATGAAGTCTGTCACTTCCCCCAGGGAAACTGCCACTGCTGAGGTTTGCCCACTGCAGCTGAATACCTGTAACACATGGGGAAGGTCAAGAAAGCGGGGAAGCTGCTGGCTGAGCAAGCCAGGTGGGAAGGGTTCCCTGGAAAAGGAGTAAAGCTGCAGATGTACGTATTTATTTTTAGAGAAAGTGCTTTTCCTAGAGCTTGTGTTATTTTGGCAGGATGCAGAGGGGAGGAGGAAGGGTTTCCCTTTGTTCAATACTTTCTGCTGCTCTAAAATGGGGAGGAGCCAGAAGGTTATTTTTGTAGCCCATTTCATATCTCAGTTATGCTTATCCCTGTAGAGATGGGTAGGGTGCAGAGACACATGTCATGCTGACTTGTTGCAGTTCAGAGCATGCAGCACACCATGCTGCATGTGGTGCCACCTGCCCCAAACCACCAAATGCATCAGGTTGGAAGGGACCTCCAGAGGCCATCTGGTCCAACCTCCCTACAACAAGCAGGGACATCTCTAACTAGATCAGGTTGTGCAGAGTCCCATCAAGCCTGACCTTGATGTTTCCAGGGATGAGGCCTCCACCACCTCTCCAGGCAACATGTTCCAGTGATCCACCACCCTCAGATTAAAGAACCTTTTCCTAATGTCCAGCCTAAATGTACCCTTTTCCAGCTTCAAACCATGACCCCTCATTGTATCATTCCCTGCCCTTGTGAGCAGTTCTTCCCCAGCCTTCTCATAAGTCGCTCAGGTATTGGATGTTTGCTGTAAGATCCCCCTGGAGTCTTCTCCTCTCCAGGCTGAACAACCCCAGCTCTCTCCGTCTGTCTTTGTAACAGAGGTGCTCCAGCCCCCTGACCATTTTCATGGCCCTCCTCTTGATGTGCCCCAACATCACAAATTCCCACAAAGAACCTTCTTGTACTGATATTTGCGTTCCAGGTAGTCTCCATCAGCCTACAAGAACACATTTGCCTGAAACACCAGCATCTTTTATTTTCCAAAAAGCTTTGTGCACACACATGGCCAGTCATGGTAGCCCAGCTGATGGCAGAAGTCATTAAGCCGAAGGAGGTCTTGCAGCTGTCTCCTGGAATAAGTTAAGCCCTAGCTTGCAGGCTGTGTTTGCGCAGAGCAAGGTGTGCACGTGGCTTCTGCTGCGAGCATCCCAGGAGAAGCATCTGACCCATCCTTAACAACTTGTCCTTCCTCACCTGGTTTTTCCACAACATATTTCCACCGTTCTGGCACTGCTTCAGGTGTGTATTTCAGGCAGGGGCAACCAAGTGCCTGCCCAGAACCATTTGTGGTCTGGCAACTGGAGTGCCTGCTGATCCAAGAAGCCCAGGGGCTGGACAGTGTGGGGCTCACAAGGCAAAGGAAGATGTGAAGTGAGAGCCTTTGTTCTTCATGCCAGCTTATCATCTCCAGAGCCACTCTTTACGGGCGCATCTGTGTCTGTGCTATGTCTCCTCCACACCCTATTTCCCCTGAACACCTCATTCCCTGCTCTTTCCCCCCTCTCCCTGCTCTTTCATTCCTCATCCTTCTTGTGCAAAGCCAAGCTCATGTGCAAGTGCCTCTGGGGAGGGAAAGTTAGTCCAAGGAAACAGAAGGGGGGGCTTTCTTTCTGCTTTGCTAGCCAGGAGAGCTGATGGTGGCTAGCTGCCTCCAGTCCCTTTTTGCCCTTAGCTGCTGGCCACCTGTCCCTCTCATGGGTCAGGAGATGCTGGTGGCGTCCCCCTCATGCTTGTTCTTCTGAGCCACCCACGAGGCAGCTGGGCAGAGCTGTGGACAGAGCTTCGATAGTCCTTTCAGACTTCGAAGCAGCTCTGCTTTTTCCTGCTCCAAGTGCTCATTAGCAGCTTCCGCCCCTCGGCAATTTCTAGCCACACTTTCAGTGATGTCCTGCCAAGGTTTTAACAAGGGGCTCCCACAAACCTACCTCCCACTCCAGCTGTGACAAACCCCACTGCCCCTCAGAGGCCGATGCTCTGGCTGTGGAGGAGTGCAGGGCTGGGGGAAATATTCCTTAGGGGGGCTCCTTCCTGTTTAAAGCTTTTTCGGGGTGGGGGTTGGGAGGGTGGGGTGTGTGTTTCATTTTCTGGCGAGAGAGGGATGCAGCACCTTGGAGAAAACATTACTAACGGCCCAGACGTTGCTGCAGAGAGGCAGGACATAACACAGAAACCCCGAGCATCCCAGGAGCAACAGGCTTCCTTGCAGAACTCTGGCTTCATCTCCCCGCTGTGAGGCCAGCTCCAGACAACTGAATCTATCCGGGTTAGGGCAATCAGCCACAAGCTGAACTGCTGAAGAAGTGGCTTTCTCTCAGGGCCCCAAAGGGCAAGTTTTTCCATGGGAAGATTTTGAGCCCAGAAGTTCCTGGGTATGATGGAGGCCACCAGAGCTTTCTTGAGTTGAAGGTCAGGGGTGAGCTATGCTGGTGTGTGCTGGGCCAGAGCTGGTGTCCCATAGGAGCTCTGAGCTTGCAGGTATTTTGTTCATCCAGGATGGGGCTGCACCAGCCCTTCAGGCTCTCTCTCTGGTGAGCTTCTCCCTCTTCTTCTCAAGTGGAGAGGAACTGAAGCCCCAAGGAGAGCCCAATAGCTCTGTTATCAGGAGCTAAGGAAAAGATAAAGCTAATTTTCTATCTTAAAATACAAACTGGAGGCAAGAAGCTACTGATAAGATACTGAAATTCTCCAGCATGGGGCAGTCAGAATCAATCAACTAACTGATGGCAATAGATAAGCCCACAGGTATAGATTAATAAAGCATCTTAAGGCCACTCTGGTGAGGGCAGCAGTGTCAACTGCACTGGATCTACCTCAGCAAACAGACCTCATCCACCTCTAAAGTCTCAGTTTTCAACGTTGTTTTAAGTTTAAAAATTGTTAAACTGGACTTGAGCACCTCACAGGTCTGGCAGCTCTTCCAGGACAGCATCTACTCCACAGATAACATCCGTGGCCACATGCACCAACCAACCTTCCTCCAGCAAAATAAGGGGAAGGCAAAAAAATTGCGTAAAGCAAGATTATTGAGTCATTTCAGTCAGCACTGGCTGCTTGCTGGCATCAGATTGATTTGGATTTAGAGTGAATCGGTCCACTTTTCTCTCCTGTGGGTAGTCGTTTACGAGAGGGGTGCTCGCAAGTGCCCTGGAATCATCTCAGCTGTGGGTGAGGAACTGGTTTTGGCATCCAGTCCATTCCACATCCTTGCTTCACTGGTCAGGATGAGACACCGGCGGGGGGGGACCAGGACCACAGGCTCTGCCGTTGGCTTCTCTCTTTGTGACATTGTCTCTTTGGGGTGTTCCATCACCACAGGTTTTCCCAGAGAGCAAAGTGTGAGCTTTTCTCTACGGTGCAGGATGGGCTGGGGAGACAAGAAACAGTCTTGGACGGGCGAGAGAAGGCTTAATTCTTCATTTTCTTATGTCACATCCACATCACACAGCTAGTTAGTGTTGTAGTTTGAAAATTGCTAGCGTTTAGTGGAGAATCCCCAACCCGCTACAGTTATGTTCCCACTAACAACCAAGGGAGCCACTGGACACAGGGAAGATTTTTTTTCCCTCTGACTAGCCGTAGGCTGATAAATCCTCCAAGGTCTGAAAAGCTTTGGATAAATTAGATTAGAAGCTTTGCTCTAGATGTGAGGGGCACGTTTGTTGATAGCAGTGGGGGTGGTGGTGCTGCTCAGGAATGAACAACTGCGAGGGATATGTTTTTAAATGGTTTCCCAGCTGTAAGATGCACATAATTGTGGCTTTCCTTCATCTGGGAGACTTCAAGAGCGAGGGGTTGATAAGAGCTCATACCAGCAAAGGCAGAAAAACACAAGGCAGGGTATCTGGTTTCAGTCTGTCTGTACCCACAGCATTAGATCTGATTTTGGCCCTCTCTCCCCCTCTCTGCATGTACACAATTATCTGAATTCCTTTCTCCGCTGCTTCCTCTGAAGCCTTGCAGACTGGCCCTGCTGCCTTTTCCATTGCTCCAGGGATGGCCACGCATTCGGGCTCTCTCTTTCCTGGCCCATAAAAGGGTCTGTGCCATGGCCACAAGGACCAGCACTCCCCAGAGGGATGGGGTTTTATTTCCTATTCCCATTGTTTTAGCCTTTCTTGATGGGGAATGCCCTACAAATCAAGAGACTTCTACTATTTTAGGGTGCTTCAGCTTCCCCTTCTAGGGACCTTGGAAAGAGGCTGCCCAACCTTCTCATTGCAGCTGGTTATGCTCAGGGACACCAGCCAATGTGAGCTGGTTTCCCAGGTATATATGTGGGCAGCAAGAGGTAGTCAAGTGAAGTGTTGATACCCTACCTCATACTGCTGCCATCTCATTCTCCCTCACCCACATAGACACCTCCTTGCCAAGTGCTCAAGTGGAAGGAGAACCCTTCCTGAGATGCCGGTGTGTGGAAATGGCTTTCTGAACAACGCCTTCCCATCCTCCTCAGGATCCTCCTTGGGATCCTTCTTCCACAAGGGAGGGCACATGCCCACCTGCTCGCACAGGTCCCACTTCTGCTAAGGCACACGTGCTGTTTCATTCTGAGAACTTGTGTTTTCACACCATCCAAACCACAAAAGCACTTTGAATTTTACACTTACTCTGCCCTCCAGTTTGCCTCTTGGGACAGCTGACACCCTCGAACAGAAGAGAGACCTGCGTTTCCATGATCGTACCTGAGGAGTTCAGCCAAGATTCTCCTCGGGTTTCAAACTGGGGTTTAGCCTTTTGGGTAGAAGTTGTATGTAGGAAATTCAGCCTGGGAGCTGCAGAACTGAGAAGCCTTTGAAAGCCCCTCTAGTATCACTGACACCCAGTTTTGACCGACAGGGCAAAAGCTTCTCTGCAAGCTCTAGGAATAGGTGGGGCTGATTCATGAACAGAGCAATGGAGCTTGTTTTGGCTGAAGCAGGCAGAGGGAAGACAGCACCAAGTGGGCTTTGTAGAAGGGCTCAGAGGGTTTGTGGCCATGGCAGGAGATGAGAGACAAGGCTTGAGCATTCCTGACTTCAGCTTGCTACGTGACACCAGATGCTTCTTCAGGCAGGAGGGCAACAAGAGCCATCCCACCTCCCCATGTGTAGGTTTGCCCATGCACATCCCGACCTGGAGTAGCATCAGGAGCAACCAGGACCAGACCAGTGCCAAGGCAGCTTCAAGCAGCCACCCCCTGATCTCTAACCTAGCACATCTCTGTTGCCTCATGGTTGCTGTGCACTTAATGGTGCTGAGATAAAAGCCAAGCCAAAATAAACCCCCATGCTACCTGGCATAGGTCTGCTTCACCAGGCTCACAGCAACACTCAGCCAGTGCACAGCTGAAAGGAGATTTTGGGGAGGCTCCAGTCAAGGTCGAAACAAACTCCATTTCCTCCAGGCACAGGCCCTCCCTCCTGCTTTGTGAGGCAGGTGATCTGCAATGCTGCTTTCAGCTTTCCACCCACTGCCACCCCAGCCTTCAGCCACGGGGAGCCTTCAGCATTTTTGGAGCGTGGCTGCTTTCCACTCTCCCCATGCTCTGAAACAGCTGGACCCTTTTTGCCCCAGCTCCAGAAAACAAGACTGTTGGGCATGGGAAATTTGCAGCTCAAGCAGCACCGGTTTCAGGAGCAGACACAAAGCCACAGGGTGCAGGAAGGCAAAGCATACAAACCCGAGCATGGACGTTATGGTTGAGCCTTGCTGTGTGGTTTTCTCTCAAGCAGTCACACCTAAGAACCTGGGAGGAATGTTCCCTTGTTCACAAAGCTCAGGAATGAGCCAGGGTCAGGGCTGAGCTGGGAACACTGTAGGGACCCTGCTCGTGGTTCACTCCTGGATGGGTTAAAATGAGGTAGACACAATGCTGAAGGACATGGTTTAGCAGTGGGCTTGGTTAGTGGCTGGACTCAGGAGGATGGAGCCAGAGTCTTCTCAATGTCATCTAGTGATAGGACGAGGGGCAATGGGTGTAAGCTGGAACATAGGAAGTTCCATATAAATATCAGAAGGGACTTCTTCACGGTGAGGCTGATGAAGCATTGGAACAGGCTGCCCAGGGGGGTTGTGGAGTCTCCTTCACTGGAGAGGTTTCAAACCCGCCTGTGTGACTTGGTCTAGGTGATCCTGCTGTGTCAGGGGGATTGGACTAGATGATCTTTTGAGGTCCCTTCCAATCCCTAATGATTCTATAATTCTATGACTCAATGATCTTAAGATCTTTTCCAACTGCAAAAATTCTACAGTTTGATGATGATGGCAATCTCTGCCAGATTAGTTCATTTCTATGTTCCCAGCAGAATCCTCCTCAGTATCATAGAATCATTAAGCATTGGAAGGGACCTTGAAAGATCATCTAGTCCAGTCCCCTGCCCACAGCTATCTCAAACCTCTGTCCTTCAAGCAGCCACCCAAGCTTTAATGGCAGTCCCCTTGGCTCGCAAATCTGGGGTTGAGCTGGGTCACAGAGGTAGGGTGAGAGGATGTTCACAGGTTGTGCCAAGAGCTGCGTTTAGTCCACTGTCTTGGTAGCCAGGCAAAGCAGAGCTCTCACAAACCAGAAGTAACTCAAATTCAGACTTGCTAGCCTGCGAGTCGAGATGCTGAGATTTATCCTCCCCTCCAGCTTGGCATTTCCTCATCTGGAAAAGAACAACCAGCTTTTCAAAACCTCACAGCAGCCTGTGCTGACCTTTCCTCTCCCGAGGCAGGGGGGCTGACACGTGCGCCCCCAAGTCACGTTCTGCATTGTTCGCCCTTGTGTTCCCCCGTGCCCACGCCCACAGGGCACGACGCACGCGGTGCTGGTGCGGCAGGCGGGCAGACTGGGACTATGACATCACGCAGTAGCCAAACGAGCCCCATTTATTTCTTTTGAAAAATTTTTTTAGAATAAAAATTAAGGACAGCTGCTCCCTAGTGCCGGCTGCAAAGGTTTGATTGATGTTTCTAAAGCAGGGGTGTCCGCTTTTGTGTTGGAACCCTGAACGACTTGACCCCGTGGCTGGACTAGTCCAGAATAACTCGGTTACATCACGTTTCCTCCTTTTGATAAAAGGCTGAGGTTCTCCAGCAATGAAGGTACGAACCTGGGTGACAACCACAGAGGTCACTACCCGCCGTGCTTGCTCTGCGTGTTCTTGCTCAGGCATCATCTCCAAGCAGAACTAACTCCACGACTTCTCCTTTCCCATTCACCCTGTAACATGCTCATAGCCTCTTGTGTGCTCCTCTGCAGCACACTACAGCCCCAGCTGACAGCACGGGGCACTGACAGCCCAAGAAGGCTTTTGTTGTGTATTTCCTTATTTCAGTCCTTTCTGGTTGGGCTCATTTTAGAGGGAAGGGTTTTGATGTGCTGGAGGTGGGGATCTCCAGTTGACTTTGGTGCTTTCTCCTGGGATGGTTTAACGTTTGCTTCCCCAGCTCGTGGTTTTTACCCAGGGAGGGTGGTCAGACTGTCTTTTGTTGCCCGTGGCCAGCAACGCTGTGGGCTGTGCTTGTGTCCTACCTCCTCACCCTGAGCACTGCTGCAGCTCAGCAACCTGCTCCCTCCTGCTGGCAAAAAAGGAACCCTTGATGTTAATGTCCCATTACAATGAGCATTGCGGGGCTACTTAGACAGCAGGATGGCCTGGACATGGAGACTTCAGACAATCAGAGAATCATAGAATCGGTAATGTTGGAAGAGACCTCCAAGTTCACCTAGTCCAACCATGAACCAAACGCCACCATGCCCATTAGACTCTGTTTCCTAGTGCCACATCTGCACGCTTTTTTAACATCTCCAGGGACGGTGACTCCACCACCAACCTGGGCAGCCTGTTCCAATACCAGACCGCTACTTCTGTGGAGAAATTTTCCTGATGTCCAACCCAAACCTCCCCTGGCACAATGTCAGACTGTTTCCACTTGTCCTATCACTCGTTACTTGGGAGGAGAGACAAACCCCCACCTCTCTACAACCTCCTGTCACGTAGTTGTAAAGAGCAGTAAGATCTCCCCTCAGCCTCCTTTTCTCCAGACTAAACAATCCCAGTTCTCTCAGCCACTCCTCGTAAGACCTGCCCTCCAGGCCCTTCACTAGCCTTGATCTTCTCAAAGCAAAACATGGTGGCAGGGACAGTGCCAAAGGTGGAATCTGGCCAAGATTGCTGGGGCAGCCACATGTGGGGTCGGAAGAGAGCGTGCCCACTGCTGTAATTCATAAGAAATGTGTTACTCAAACTCCCTCCAGCACGGATGCTTGTCAGAAACCACATCCACTCCGGAGGTGCCTGAAGGCATTGCTGCCGACCCGTGAGCACTGTGCCCCGCGTTGACCCTCAGAGCTGGGCTGCAGTCTTGGCTTTGACCCACACTGGTTCTTACTTCCCAAAGTTGAAGGGGAAGGAGGAAGGAAAGGGTCTATAAACTTCTTGGTGAGTGATGAAAACAGTACCAGCTGGTGTGTGCTGCTCGTACCCCTCAGCAACATGCCTGACCCCAAATGCAAGGCAAGCAAGAGGGCCAGCACCTGTCTTGTGTGGCTTCTGGCTGGCCAAAGCACATGTGGAGGGAGAACCATTTATTTACACTCTTTACATGATCTTTCGAGGTCCCTTCCAATCCCTAATGATTCTATGATTCTAAGTTGAAAAAGCACCTTTATGGTCTAGCGGTTAGGCACTAGGAGAAAGGGCTGGACTTGATGACCCTGGAGGTCCTTTCCAGCCATGATGATTCTATGATTCTGTGATTCTATGAAAGAAACAAAGAACGAGCCGGCAAAACCCCAACCAACTCCAGCGGTTCTGCTGCATTTCCAGTTTCATTTCTGCTCTCGGCTGCATTATGGGAATGATTTCAATGCCTCTGTAACTGAAACCACCCTCGTCCTACACAAGCTAAGACCCTGCAGACCTCTTGTAAAACTCTCCTGCTAGCTGGGTTGTTCTCTCGGTGCCACATTCCGTCAAGCCAGCAGCTCCTGGCTCTCATGGTGTCCACATTGTGCTCTTGGGGCTAGGAATTGCCCAAAACACAGAGCAGCAAGCCCTCGGCTCTCTGTATGTGCTCTGTAACAGAGGGTGGAATGCACCACGACTCCCAGGCCAGGGAAACGGTGGCACGTGCAGAGAAAGCGATGACACTGCAAACCCTGCACGTGAGCTGGGATTAAAACTAAGCTCTGTGAGGCCATGCTGTGCTACCACAGCAGCTCAGTGCTGGGAAGAAGCTCTGCCCCCTCCCCATGAAACCCCTTACGAGCTTTGCTGCTTCTTGTAAGAGTAGGTCCCACAAAGCCAACCTCGTCACCGAGCTGACGTGCCAAGACTCTTCCTGCAGGAGCCCATTAGGAAACCTCCGTGGGTCTGCCTGGTGGGAGAGGAGCTGGGAATTGCCATAGGAGTAGCTGCCAGCTGAGTGCCCTGACCAGTTTGACAAATACCTTGTTGAGCATCTCTGGGATTAAAGGATCATGAACTTGAAGTGTGGCCTTGGGATGGTCCAACAGAGAGCAGAACTGTTACGGGAAAGCTCTCTATAATTGAAGAGAGGTCAGAGCCAGAAGGGTCCTGTTGACTCATTTGTAGCTCTTGAAGGCAAGCAGGACCATGCTGCTTCTTTTGGTGTACAACAAGCTGGGGCACCAGAGCCAGCCCTTCTGGGGACACAGGCACAAGGCACTGGGTTTACTGGGACGCTTCAAGATGGTCCTGCAGAAACAAGGGGCAGGAGTAGGTAACCAATAAGACAGGACAAAGACTAGGAAGGAGAGGGAAAAACAACCCTGCAGGATTTTTGAGGGGTTTATTCCTCTTCCTCAACCAGGAGCTGATCATCCTTTCCTCGGCAAGACTCAAACCACAGCGAGCAAGGACCAGGTTGCTGATGTGAAGATCACAAAGCAGAGTCAAAGAGCAATTCCTCCAATGTTATGGAGTACTCTCTAAGCAAACTGAAAAGCCACTGAAGTCCCCTCAACTTACTAAGCTCCACGTAGGATGCTGTTAGGTTTCTAGCACAGCACTCCTCCATTTGAGTGACCAGGAGAGGGGAACTAGGAGGAAAAGGTTGGGTGCAGACATTGCACATCTCACCACCTCTCTCTCTGCTTGCAGTGGACGTTTCCACACGTCCCACCACCAAATCATGCCCCTTATGCAAGAATCAAATGCTCACCTCCTTCTGTTACCACTTAGAGAACTGGTGCTCACAGCCAGATTTTCAAAAACAGTCAGTATCCAGCATCCCAAAGGCCTGGAGAAGAAGAAATGGAGTAGGTCATAAAGGGGGGTGTTACTCACCTGGTGCACTTCTTTCCTTCTTCTCTCATGCTGACAGATCAGGTCTGTGAATTTACTCTTTGATGTGGAATATGCAGTAAAACAAGCAGTAAAGTGCCACATAAAGTGAGCTGGAACACAAACACGTGTGGAGGTGGGGAGAAAACCCTGTCAGGTTCCTTCATGTGATCTTTGGGGTAGGTGCCCCATTCCTGGAAACAGTGCAGGTCAGGTTCAACAGAGCTCTGAGCAACCTGTTCTTGTTCAAGATGACCCTGATCACCAGGCCAAACCATTCTACGATTCTATGACATCTGACCTTGGGTTAATGGCTGGACTTGATGATCTGGGAGGTCTCTTCCAGTGTTAAGGATTCTGTGAGTCAGTATCTGGTCACAACATCATCAGGTGAAAAACTTCGCTTTGGTGTGCAGTGAGTGATCAGAAAATAGCAGTGGAACTAGCCCACCAGACAGCCTGGTCCTGCCAGAGCTCACAACAAAGCACTAGCCAAGTGAGGGATGAGCAGCAGCCATAGCTTACTACCATGACCCTGATCCTGGTGTCTTCTGTGGGATGGAAAAGGCTGAGTTAAGCCCTGGGAGCGCAGGAGGGGACTTGCAGAGTCATGCTGGAGCCATGAGACACAGCAGCTCTGCTGTCCACAGGGTAGACCAAGCTCATTCACCTTGCCTTAACAGGGAAGCCAAAACCCTCTGTCAGCAGGGAGCTGCTGTGAAATACCCATTTTTCCAGTTGGCCAGCAGTAAAAATGCTGCTGGAAACCAGAAAGCACTAGAGGAAACAAGGTTCCTCACTGCAGCAGCAGCCAAAACAGGGTGTCTCAGCTGGGGTGAAAGACGTCAGCCTGCAAACCACCAGCTTTGTGCTGACCTCTCCAGTCTTGAGTGGGATTTAAAAAACCAGTGGGGAGGAAGATCAGCTGGGTATTGCTTCCCACCTGGGTCCACCTTGGTTTACACGGTAGCCACATTCAGAGGAGAGCAGGGCTCAGTGTTGCCTCATGTAGCTGGCATCCTCCACTCCTGCTTGCTGGAGAAAATAGTTTTAAAACAGTAAAAGAAGACCATTAGAAAATCACTCAGTGGTGCCTCCCTCCTCTCCATGTGTTTTAATTTCCTTTCCTGAGACACCTCCCCATCCAAACTGGGGAGCATGAGGAACAGGCCAACCCATCACCCATCAGACGTTGCATGGACATGAACCCACGTTGCTCGCACACACCAAGCAGTTCAGCTCCCCTAAGTGGTCCTGGGCAGCCTGTCAAGTCCCGAGCCCGTCTGCAGAATGTGGTTGTAATTAGATAATTAATAACTTTGCAAAGGAAAGGAAAGGAAATCAGCTAAATGGAAGCTTTCCTTAGTGGGAGGAAATAATTATATCTGCTTTTTGATATATGAGCTGAGGTGGCTTTGCGAAGGCAGAAACGGCATCTCGCCTACAAAGCCAGCCCTCCCCTAGGTTAGCTGGGATCTCCCACAGGCATGGCTGAGCCACAGAGTGTGTCCCACCAGCCCATAAATGAGCCACAGCAGATCAGAGCAAACTCTGCAGGTAATGGGGGCTCCCTGACCTGTTGCTGCGTCTTCTCACGTCACAGTAAATGGGACAGAGAAGAGATGATACGCAGGGCTGGGATGCCAGCAGCTGCAGGGGAGCCAGGGGTTCAGTACAACAGCCCTTGGGGCTTGCCTGAATCTGAACTTCAGTTGTACCTCCAGAAGTCCAAGGAACTGCTGAGTTTAGGTCGATTTCTTTTGTTGGTGTTTCTGAACAGCCTTAGATGTTGCACAAATGAGTTACCCCGAGATGTAAAGGAAACGTGCTCATTTTGGGCAGGGTTTGCCCCATGCTGCAGGAGGAGCTGAGTGTCACTGTGGGTGGGATTTCTGAAGTCCATCTCCAGCACCCGAGCATCCAATCTCCCCATTCCACTTGCTGAAGGAGGGGTGAGGGCGGCTCTGGGAGCACTGGCTCTCACCCTGCTGCTGCATTAACTGTGTCTCCACTCTGCTGGGACCAGGGGCAGGTTTCAATGTGTTGTTAATGGGTGTTCATGACTCCAGCCTAGATTTGTAGGGGAGAAGACATTAGTAGACAACATGTCTCAGAAGGAGGAGACTGAGGGGTGACCTCATTCATGTCTATAAATATTTGAGGGGTGGGTGTCGAGGATGGAGCTGGGCTCTTCTCAGTGTCATCTAGTGACAGGACGAGGGGCAATGGGTGTAAGCTGGAACACAGGAGGTTCTACATCAGTATGAGAAGGAACTTCTTCACAGCAAGGGTGACAGAGCCCTGGAAGGAGCTGCTCAGGGGGATTGTGGAGTCTCCTTCTCTGGAGACGTTTAAGACCCACCTGGATGTGTTCCTGTGTGACTTGGTCTGGGTGATCCTGCTGTGTCAGGGGGATTGGACTGGATGATCTTTCCAGGTCCCTTCCAATCCCTAATGATTCTATGATTCTGTGATTCTGACTGTTTAATTTTCTGTCCTTTTTGTCTTCCCTCCAGACTGTCTGGTGTCCGAGACGGAAGTGGAATTGGGATGTACCTACGTTTGTAGCTTCTGAAACCTTAACAACCTCAAGTAAACTGGTCCAAAAGACCCCTCTTGACCTCCCTCACTCTGAGCTCTTGCAGAGCACTTAGACTGAGCAGAAAAGAGCGCCAAAGCCAACGGTTTGAAGCTTTGCAACATCTCCCCTCGAGCGACTGACCAAAGAGAAAAGAGAAGTAACACTCCTGGCTGTTCGTTGTTGTCAGGTTTTGTGTCCGTCTGTCTGTCTGTCTGTGTCTGTGTGTGCTCGAGCTGTATTTCTAGTTTTTTATTTTTATTTTTTTTTCTGGAAAACCCTTAATTCAGGAAACACAGTTAGGAGAAATCTTTGGGTTTGGATTTTACTTCCCCTTAGCCGCCTCTTCTTTGTTGGTTTGTTTCTCCTCGTGTGCGTGTGTCCGCTTCGTACAACCCGGAACCTGATTTCTTGTACAGTCACGTCAAATCTGGACCAAGGCTCTCAGAATAAAAGGGAAAGCAACAAAAAAGAACAAAACCCACTGTGTCCCCAGCTCCCTGCATGATTTGTTTCAAGCACAGCCTGGATTACAGACTGCCCTCCACACTCTACCGCCTCCTCCTTATTGCTCCATGATTTGCTACCGCTCACCCCCCTAAATCGCCCCCAACCTTTCTTATTTCATTTTCAGTTCCAGTGTATATGTTGCTTATTTGTTTTATTTATTGAGATATTTTTAACGAGCTAAGAGACTGCAATGTCGCTGTGTATACTGCTTCTCTTGCCAATAAAAATAAAGATGTCATGCAGCTACCAAGGGTTTGAGATTTATATTCATGACTGCACAGCTCTGAGCAGAAGCTGAGCTGCTTCCTTGCACCCTACAGTGTTTCAGCCCTCAGCAATTTGGTTAAAAGCTGTTTCTCAGGTAGGGGGATGATGATGGGATAACAGAAGGCATCACATGTCTGGGCTGACATCTGCCTGCAAATACCAGGAGGAGATGGTTGTTTAGGATGAGAAGGTTTCCTCAGGCAGAGCTGCGGTCCTCAATGCACTGCTCGAGTGGCTTCTGCTCTCAACAGAGCCCTTTGCTGGACTTGGTGATCTTAGAGGTTTTTTCCAACATTTATGATTCTATTTATTAAGTAAAATCATAGAATTATTGAATCATTTAGGTTGGAAAAGACCATCAAGATCATCAAGTCCAACCATTAACCCAACCCTACCAAGCCCACCGCTAGACAATGTCATAGAATCATAGAACCATCAGGGATTGGAAGGGACCTCGAAAGACCATCTAGTCCAACCCCCCTGTCACAGCAGGATCACCTAGACCAAGTCACACAGGAACACATCCAGGTGGGTTTTAAGCTCCAGATCTCCATGACTTTTAAACATGTCCAGGGACGGTGATTCAACCCCTCTCTGTGTAGCTCGTGCCAAGGCCTGATGACCTTGGCAATTAAGAAGTTTTTCCTAATGTTCAACATAAACCTCCCCTGGTGCAACTTGAGGCCATTTCTTCTTGTCCTATCACATGTTACTTGTGAGAACAGACCAAGCCCCACCTCTCTGCAACCTCCTTTCAGGCAGTTGTAGATTGCACACACTTGCCTTGAGCTAGACTAACAGCATTGTGCTTGCCAGTGGAAATGCTAAGGGCAAGCATTTCTCAGAGAAGGGGTCTGTGCACTGTCTTGTGAGGTGCAGCAGGGACAGGTGGTGATGGAAAAGCTGTGCCAGTGAGCCAGGAAGGTCTTTGCACGTTGTGCCCGGGAGAGGGGCACAACCCACAGAAGCCAGTGGCACTCCTGGTCACCCTGAGTGGCTGATCTGCTCCTCCTCCCTGCTTACCTTCCACCCCATGAGCAAACACTGGTGCGATCAGCCTTCCTCCACACAGCCCCATCAAATCTTCAGTCTTACACATGCTGAAACCAGGATTCAATTTCCAGGTCATAAATAATGTGTTTAAGATTAATTTGTTGTGAATGAATAAATAAATGGGAAAAAAAAAAACCCTATAAAGAACAATCATGGCAGATCTGGAAACGCAGGGCTGGATCATCCCAAATGACCTTTTGGTCTCACACCAGTTTAACGCCACCATTGGCTGGCTTGAGCTGCAACACCGAGGCAATGGAGGGAGAGGGACTGAAGGGCAGTTGAGGAGCCTCAGCATTTGTTGTTGGACTGTTCACTTGGTTCTACAAAGGAAGAGGCCGACCAGATCTGTGTAAGAAATTTCTGCTCAGGAATTGGCAGGGAGTGATGTGCTGAGGGGTGGGAAAGAAAAGATGATGAAGGATAATCGACTCTGGGGGGGAAGAAAAAGCAACACTGTGGTGTCTACAGCCATTAGAAAGTAAATCATGTCATTCCATCCGAATCAGCTTCAGAGAAAAACATTTTAACATGCCAAGTCAAGGACGTACATGTGTGTGTCAGACACGTTAATTGCCCGATAGGTTTCGGGGCTCGGACATCAAATGTTTATTTTAATCCAAGCACGGTTACGTAGAGTAAAATACATCGCACCCATTAGAAGCTCTTTCTTAAAAATAAATGACAAATCAGTCTGGGGTTGTGGTACCAGCAGAGCCAAAAGCACCATTTAAGAAGGTGAATTTAACGTGTGTCATGCGATGCAGCGTGTCTTGCTTTCTCTCGGTCCCCTGGGCATGTGTGATTGTGTGTTAATTTCTGCACTTTTGTGGATCTAACAACCCTTCGGATCCCACCCCAATGATTTCACCACCAGGAGAGATGTTTTTGTGTTGGACCCAAATCCAGTGTCAACCTTATTAAACAGAAAACCTGTTTCTGGTGCTCCACTCTCGCAAGACATGACCAGGACCAGGAGGAGATGGTCAGACCTACCTAAGCCACAGGTCAGATAGATGAGTGCAGCTGTAGAAGTGCCACCACAGCTCCCTTAAGGCTGCAAAAGGCCAAGGCTGTTGAACCCTATCTCCAATACCATGCAGGTAAGGAGCCATCATGGTAGATCAAAGCATCTGTTGGTCTCTGCAAAGTGTACTAGCACCTACTAGTGAAAATAGGTGCTAAAAAGCACCTGTTCCTACCTCTTCCACTCATTCCAGGGGTTAGACAAGGCTCCTGTCGGTGAATGGCTTTGGAGAAGAAAAATTGGAGCCCAGTTATATGCCATGGAGGACAGGAAAAGAAGCGACTGTAAAAGCTGGTGAGGCCAGTGAGCAAACTGGCATCCAGTGAGTGGCCTCGGTTCAGCTTGGGGACTGTTGAATGCTTCTGGCAATTTAAGAGCTGTAGACTCTCTGGGTGACAAATTTTCAAGAGCAAACACAATGACTTGATGAAGAGAGGGACGTGTTCCAGTCAGCTGCTGGAAAGGCTTTTCATCTTATTTTAAAACCCGCCTGGATGTGTCCCTGTGTGACTTGGTCTGGGTGATCCTGCTGTGGCAGGGGGGTTGGACTAGATGAGCCTTTGAGGTCCCTTCCAATCCCTAATGATCCCATGATTCTATGATTCTTGTCTCTGAGGCCACTTCAGTGTCATACAACTGGTGAACAATGACATCAAGTTGGGATTGGGGAAGCAGGAAGCACTGACAATTTTTTTTCCAGGGATGTTTGTAAATTTGGAGTCTTCACTTGGTTGGACTCACTCAGGCACTGTTTTGGGGATGGAGAATTAAGCCCCTTTCAAAGCGTGACAGCAAAGAGAGGTCAGTGGTGGTTGGTATCACCTCAGCACTGAGATCTTGGCTAGGGAATCTTGCATCTTGCCCAAACCTGGGAGGGGAGGGAGCCTCTGGGGACACCCATATGTGGTCGTTCGGCTGTGTGACCAGGGTACTGATAAATCTTCTGTTTCCTGCTGTCACAAAACCTAATGACTAAAGGGCCTTTTATCAGACTCAAACAGAAAGATAAAAATTGTATGCAGAAATCACAGCTGACCTGAAAGCTCTGTGATTGATCTCACACGTCACCCGGCTGGGCTTGAGGAGCAAAGGCACAACTCTTGTTCTAGCATGGACGTGGTCTCCTCTTGTGCTCTGTTGGCCAGAAGTGCCCTCAGGTATTTTGAATGAGGTATCTGCTCACTGCTGGATTCCATCAACCATGGATTTCAGAAACCACAGATGACTTCTGGATGCTTGCATGTGGAGATCCCTTTCGCAGTACTCGCTGAGAGGAGAGATTACAATTACAGATGGACAGAGACAATGCCCATCTCCCCAAGAGACTGTCACCAGTGTTTCCCTGGGACTCCCTGTTGAACCCCACCTAACAGCCAACAGGCACAATGGTTTAGGAGGAGCAGACCCTTTCCTTGGGGCCCTCCTCCATCTGCTTCAGGCAGACAAAACCTCTCCCAGCAGCTGCTTCTGCAGCAGATGAACTGTTGGAAGCCACAAAGGGCAAAAACATAGGTCAAGCCCAAGAGAAAACAACCCTTCCACAATGCATCCCTTCGTCGCTCAGACATTCTCTCCTCACAATACATTGAAATTCATGAGTTTACATCCCCTCACCAACCATTTCTCCCACTTATAGCACAAAGCCAGTAGCCATAAGCCAGCCACCTAAACCCCAGTAAGAACGAAATGCCCCTTCTTACCAGCATTGCGCCATGTTTTAGTGGAATATTGAAGCCAATGCAGGTTTTTCAGCTGTATCTTGGAGCTCTTTGTGGTTTTGATGCCATTCCACTTGCCTTTGTAGTCTCAGAATTTGTTGTGAGCCTGGTAAAGTGCACTCAGCCCTTTTATGATTTCCTGTCTTGCTTCAGAGCACGGCGCTGAAAGGCTTTAGTTGCCTCCTAAATCTTTTCCCAGAGCTCTACTGTCACTTTAAATACTGGCCAGCATTTTGTTAGCTTCAAGACTTTGAAATGGTATCAAAGTGAGCCTCAAAGGAAAACGATGCAGTACAGAGTAAGGTTGGAGCTTAATTCATATTTAAATAAAGATCCTTCACTTCAGCTTGGGTTACTTCCCAAAACCACTGGGAGCAAATGCAGCTCTTAAAGGTCTCATTCCCCCAGGGGTCTGTTTTAGAATGATCAGGGAGCCTACCAGGCACAGGAATGAAATTGCCTTCTCAAGAAACATTGAGAAGAAAAAAACATTCAAGTTCTCCAGCAGCAAGATGGACTTATCCTTCCCTGTGCTCCTGACCTGTACAGTGTTTGCAGATGGGGCTCTCGCCTTGCCTGCAGAGAAGATTGTCAGAGCCTCTGCAGAAGGAAGCAAGGAGCTGAGGACTGATCTGCAGACCAAACCACAGCTCGTCTTTCTTTCTTCATCTTTCCCTGGGGTGAACCACACGTTTTCTGAAATGCAAAGAGGAGATCGTAGAATCACAGAATCATTAGCGATTGGAAGGAACCTTGAAAGATCATCTAGTCCAATCCCCCCAACAGCAGGATCACCCAGACCAAGTCACATAGAAACACATCCAGGCAGGTCTTAAACATCTCCAGTGAAGGAGACTCCACAACGTCCCTGGGCAGCCTGTTCCAGAGCTCCATCACCCTCACAGTGAAGAAGTTCCTTCTTAGGTTGATGTGGAACCTCCTATGTTCCAGCTTAAAGCCATCACCCCTTTTCCCTTCCCAAAATGCTAGTCCTCAGGAAGGAAAGGAGGAACTAGAGGTGGGTTTCCACCAAACCTCAGCACCTGACAGGGCCTTGTACTGGCTATCAGGGCAGGTTTGCAAGCTGGCTGCCCAGCCCAAGAATGTCTGCAAGAGCAGCCGAACACAGCAGGCTCAATGACTTTATCTGGAGATCTCCTCTGCAATTTGCCCTTAAGCTTCACATCCTGCTGCAGCTTAGAGCAGAAGTGGTGATGGATTTAGCCTTCCACATACCCTCTGCCTTTATTTCTTATTTCCTATTCAAGCCTCAGGAGCAGTGGGCGGCAGGGAGAAGCTTTTGCTAACGCCAGCAACTCCAGGTCTGCCAAAACCCCAAACAAAGGCTGTGAGAAAAGATTCCTGCAGGAAGCATTTGCTGAAACATGATTCATTTCTTCAAGATAAGTCACATTTCCTCCAGCCAACACTTACAGAAGGGTTACCCTCCCTTACCCGTGCTCCAGCCTGGGTGATGGAGACGACCGGAGCATGCGCTTCCAGTTGAGTTCCTTTGTGGGGCTCGGCACCTTGGCACACCAGCAGAACTTTGCTCTCATGAAAAGGCACTTTGGGGCCGGGGACTTCCATTATTCACTCTGAGTTTCTCCTTACGGTCGGTGTCGTACCCCCTCTCCCTGGTGCCGGAGGGGCTCTGCTCCCGCCTGGTGCACCGCTCCAGGCAGCATTGTTTGTCAAACGGGGCTGACATCCTTGCCTCGGTTGCTGTGGCTTTTTCACCAGCTACCAGAAACAATGGGCTCCGCGGGTCATCCGCAGTTCGTCACGGCTCTGAGCTGTCCGGGCAGGCCTCTGAAACAACAGCCCCGCTCTGCACATGGCTGCAAGACACATGATGAAACCTCCTAACAGCCCTCCTTGCAGAAACCCTTTGGAGAGCAGCCTGCCAGGCTGCAGCTTGCCTTCCCAAATTAGTGATCTGGGGCAAACTCAGCAGGACCTGGGCACGGGACCAGCTGGCACTGCCCCCGTGATGCGCAAGGTGGCGGCCCACAGAGTGCCCTGGGAGGTGGGGACCCACCTGGGTCTGGTGCCATCACTTCACTCTGGCGCCTGCACCTCCAGTTTTTGACTCTGGTCCCTCTCCTTCCAACAGCTGTTTGGTTCTTCACACATGGCATGAGGAGCTGGCTAAGCATCTTCTTCTTTACTCCTCCCCCTCGCTTGGGGCTGTGTGGGTCTCTCAATCCAAGAGACAGTCAGGGCAAGTGTTTGCAGAGCGATGGATTGAAAATGCTGGCAGGGAGCTTCCTGAGCACCACCATGCTATCCAAGCTGGTGTGGCTCATGCCAAGGCTGAGAGATGCTATCCATGGGGCCAGCTATACATAGAACTGTTCAGTTTGGGAAAGACCACTAAGATCATTCAATCCAGCCGTTAACTCAGCTGCCCCAAGCCCACCACTAAGGAGCTCCCAGGTAACTATAGACCCGTCAGCCTCACCTCCATCCCAGGAAAAGTGATGGAAAAATTTGTCCTTGACTCTGTCTCTAGGCACAGAAAGGACAAGAGGGTCATTAGGGACAGTCAGCATGGCTTCACCAAGGGGAAGTCATGCTTGACCATCCTGACAGCCTTTGATGAGGGCGTAACCAGGTGGGTAGGTGATGGCAGAGCCGTGGATGTCATCTATCTTGACTTCAGTAAAGCATCTGACATGGTCTCCCACAGCATCCTTGCAGCCAAACTGAGGCAGTGTGGGCTGGACAATTGGGTAGTGAGGTGGATGGTGAACTGGCTGCAGAATAGAAGCCAGAGTGTAGTGGTCAATGGGACAGAGTCTAGTTGGAGGCCTGTATCTAGTGGAGTCCCCCAAGGGTCATTTCTGGGACCAGTCCTATTCAATCTATTAATTAATGTCTTGGATGAGGAATTAGAGAGCACTATCAGCAAGTTTGCTGATGACACAAAGCCTGGAGGAAGGGCTGGCACCCCTGCAGACTGTGCTGCCATTCAGTTAGACCTGGACAGGCTGGAGAGCTGGGCAGGGAGAAATGTAATGGAATATAACAAGGGTAAGTGTAGAGTCTTGCATCTGGGCAAGAACAACCACAGGTACCAGTATAGGTTGGGGACTGGCCTGTTGGAGAGTAGTTGAGGAGAAAGGGACGTGAGGGTCCTGGTGGCCAGCAGGATGACCATGAGCCAGCAACGTGCCCTTGCGGCAAAAAGGGCCAACAGCATCCTGGGGTGGATCACAAGGGGGGTGGTTAGTAGATTGAGAGAAGTTCTCCCCTTCTTCTCTGCCATGGTGAGACCACATCTAAAATATTTGGTCCAGTTCTGGTCCCCTCAGTTCAAGAAGGACACAGAACTGCTGGAGGGAGTCCAGTGCAGACCACAAAGATCATGAAAGGAGTGGAATGCCTCCCTTATGAGGAAAGGCTGAGGGACCTGGGTCTCTTTAGAGCTTGGAGAAACACAGACTGAGGGGTGACCTCATTAATGTTTATAAATATGTGAAGGGTGGGTGTCAGGAGGATGGAGCCAGGCTCTTCTCAGTGTCATCTAATGATAGGACAAGGGGCAGTGGGTGTAAGCGGGAACATAGGAGGCTCCACATCAATACGAGAAGAAACTTTTACACAGTGAGGGTGACAGAGCACTGGAAGTGGCTGCCCAGGGGAGTTGTGGAGTCTTCTTCTCTGGAGATGTTTAAAACCCACCTGGACACATTCCTGTGTGACTTGATCTAGGTGATCCTGCTGTGTCAGGGGGATTGGACTAGATGATCTTTCAAGGCCTCTTCCAAACCCTAATGTCCTGTGATTAAGATCCAGATCTACACAACTTTTAAACACATCCTGAGGTGGCAATACAACCACCTCCATGGACAGCCTGTTCCAAGGCCTGATGACCTTTTCAATGGAAAAGTTTTTCCTGCTGTCCAACCTAAACTTCCCCTAGCACAAGCTGAAACCATTTCCTCTTGTCCTATCACATGCCACTTGTGTGAAGAAACCAACTCCTAACCTCTCTACAACCTCATTTCAGGTAGTTGTAGATAGCAATTAAGGCCTCTCAGCCTCTTTTTCTTCAGACTAACCAGCCCCAGCTCCCTCAGCTGCTCCTCATACATCTTATTCTGCAGATCCTTTGCCAACTTTTTTCCCCTTCTTTGTACCCACACCCAGGCATGAGCCTCACATATGGCCAACATCAGCTGCTCTTTAGCATCCATCCAAGGAGGCCTCTGACCTCCTTATTTCCTCTTCTGCTTCTTGACTGCTTTCCTCTGGACACCTCCAGGTGCTCCACTGGTCTCCATCAGACCAGGTTTTATCAGAGCTTCCTTTAGACAATGGTGACATTCACAGACAGCACTTCTTCAGCCCCATGGCCACCATAGGATCATAGGATCATAGGATCATAGGATGTTAGGGGTTGGAAGGGACCCAAGAGATAATCGAGTCCAACCCCCCTGCCGGAGCAGAACAAACTTCCCTCGATCTGCTGGACACACTCCTAATACACTCCAGGATCCCATTGGCCTTCTTGGCCACCAGGGCACATTGCTGTGCCATGGTTAACCTGTTGTCCACCAGGACCCCCAGGTCCCTCTCCACAGGACTGCTTTCCAGTAGATCACCTCCCAGCCTGTACTGGTGGAGTTTGTTATTCCTCCCCAGATGCAGGACTCTGCACTTGTCCCTGTTGAACCTCATCTGGTTTCTCTGTGCCCAGCCCTCCAGTCTGTCCAGGTCTCTCTGGATGGCAGCACAGCCCTCAGCCCTATCAGCCAAACCTCCCAGCTTGGTGTCGTCGGCAAACTTGCTGAGCAGACACTCTGTGCCCTCATCAATGTCATTGATGAAGATGTTGAACAAGACCGG
>VXBP01004365.1:186204-230858 GCA_013400115.1 Rhinopomastus cyanomelas
TCCAGCCCCCTCACCAACTTGGTTGCCCTTCTCTGGACTCATTCCAGCACCTCAGTGTCCCTCCTGTACTGTGGTGACCAAAACTGGACACAGTACTCGAGGTGCCATCTCACAAGTGCCGAGTACAGGGGCACAACCACCTTCCTGCTCCTACTGGTCACACCGTTTCTGATACAGGCCAGGATGCCATTGGCCTTCTTGGCCACCTGGGCACACTGCTGGCTCATGTTCAGCCTTCTGTCGATTAACACCCCCAGGTCCTTCTCCACCAGGCAGCTCTCCAGCCACTCTTCTCCAAGCCTGTAGCGTTCCCACACAAATGCCATCTTCCCTCTGACAGACACATGGCACCAGCCTGTAGTATCTGGTGGGCACTGATGTACCTGGGAGCATGAAAGCATCTGACCTCAAGGAGCTTCTTGTGGTTTCGTGGGAGTGACATGAGCCACAGAGCTGTGACCTCCTTAAAAGTCCCCCAGGTGGCTGGCTGAGAACATTGTTGCCAGGAGAGGGTTTGTGTGAGCACAGGAATGATGTTTGCTGCTCCACCCTTGAGAGGGGTGAACATGGTCATGTATGCACCCAATGTTTAACATTTTGGCTATGAAGGGAAGCCAGTTTCTTTCCAACTGGTTTTCTTTGGTGGGGGTAAGGGGGATGATACTTGAAGTCAGAGGAGTTTGCTGGAGAGATGTTTGCGTGAGTTTTTACCTGTCTCACTCTCCCTGCAGGCGAACCTTCCTGTGACTCCTTGCACAGCAGCAATGGGGTTACTTCATCGCTACGAGCGCCCTGCACCATCACCAGGCATCTCTTAGCTCACTGAAACAACAGGGGGTGTCTGGTGGTCTATGGCTCACTCACACTGGGGTCTGGTTTTGTGCTTCAGTCACTGGTTGCCACCACAGGGCATCCTTGTCACATCAGGGTGCAAGGACAAGCTGAGCAACTGGGGAAACCCGCACCACATAAAAGCCACCAGAGAAATAAACATCCACCAGTCTCGAGCCCCAGCCTTCTCATGTTGTGGCAGTGGGCCGAAGTAAAGTGAGAGTTGTCCCTTCTGGAAAATCAGGATTGAGCACCACCTTCCACACCCACAAAAAACAAACTGCAAGCCTGGAGGAAGAGGGAGGTGAAGAGGAAGAGGAGGATTACAAGCAGCACAGAAAGGAAAGTAAGCAAAGCCTACTCCTACGGACCACCCATGAGCACCTCAGCATGGAGATGAATGGTTCATTCAGGCTTCAAGTCAGACCCTTTGCCATCTATTGAGTGTCACTCTTGGCTTCCAGTTTCATTCATGCTAAACTCTGCTTCTCTGTGCTAGGACTTCTGTGTGGCATTTGTAAGCCCACACTTCTCAGCACTGCGTCCAAACAGAATCAAACCAGCAATGCCAACCTCACTTGTGCCAACTTGTGCCAACTTGAACAAGGTGTTCCCACTGCTCCTTTGCAAGAAATGCCTCAAAGTGCCCATCAGATCTGCAAGTCCTTCCCTCCACGCACCTCTGCAGCCACCTGGAATGAGTGGGACCACAACCCCCAGTGGATGTGTCTCTGCTGTATCCTCCAGCTCAATGTGTGCAAACGTGGTGCGTGGGGTCTTCTCGATCTACATCCCAGCCCTCCCCACAATGGGTCACGTTATGGAATGAGGCAGGAAAGGGCAGGATGTGTAAAGGCAAAAGCTCTCCCAGGAGGAGTCTGCAGCACACACGTCCCCAGCACAGCCAGGGACAACTACCCACGGCAGGACGGGGGGAGCTTAGCCCCAGCACTGAGGCACAGCCTTGACTGGGAACGGCTGCCTCTGGTGCAGATCTGCTGGCCTGTAATCGGACCTCACCTCAGCGAGTCTCGTGCTGTGACATGTTTATGTGACCAGACCCCTTCCCCTTCATTAGCACTGGGGGTCAGGAGAGGCCAAAGGTCACACTCAGAGGCAATGATTTCACTTCTAAACAAAACCATCGCCTCCCTCTACCTTCCTCCTCAAAGAGCTTGGCTCATAAATTTCCATGTCGTACCACCAAGAGGACTTTTTTGCTCCTTCCCCTGCCCCCCTGCTCCCTTTAACAAGAGGGATATTTCATTTCCCCAAAGGCAAGTCCTCGTTAGCCCGAAGCCCAGGCTACTCGTGAAGCTTTGGTCAGTGTCCTGCCCCGTGTTTCCATTTCCCAAGTGCCAGCCGGGACTACTCAAAATGCAAACGCAGCAGAAACGTGAAGCCCCACGGCTGCTGATGGCCAGGTGGGCAGTCCCTCTGCCTGGCCGTAGTGACTCTTCCACCTGTCTTCCTACAGCATCAGCACCCTGTCTGGCGTGGTGGGGGCCGGCCAGTGCACTGTCAGACAGGCAAACCCTTGCTCCGCTTGGAAGAGTGTGTGAAGCTGGGGGTGGGGGGTGTGGGAAGAGCAAAACCTGCAGCTGGCCGTCAGGTTTGCTGCTCATGCCCGTGGACATTCCGGGGTCCAGCTGAAGCTCAAAGAGCAACCCAAACTGCGGGAGCCAAAGCACAAAGCGCCTCTGTTTCTTCCTGGGAAACCGCACGTCCTGGAGAGGAGCGGCACTTGCCACACAGCCCCTCTGAGTCTCCCAAATGTTTAGCCCTACCGTGGCTTCACGGATCCTGAACTCGCTTCCTGCAGTTTGTCAGCGATGGCTCTGGGTGCTTGCTCGTCCGGCAGCACCTTCCTGCTTTGAGGGACTTTGCAGAGCTCAGCTGGCATGGGAACAGAGGTTGGCTCCTGCTGTGCAAGGAGGAGGTGATTTAGACTACTGGTTTCTAAAGGGGCTAGGGGACGTGGGTTCCCAAATCCTGTGGAAATTGAGGAGCTCCTTTTCACAGCTCCTTGTGAAAAGACCACTGGGCCAGACGGGTCCTACCTGGAGCTGCACATACCTTATGCCCTGGAGCTGCAGGCTAACACCCCTGAGCCAGGGGGTCCAACTCCTCTGATGTCTTATAATAGCTTCAGGGTAGGGGTGCACACATCATCCATCTGCGTCACCACAGCCAGGGACCACAGTGTCACAGCTGACTGCTCAGCCCAACGGCTTTGTTTGTGCCCTGGTGAGACGCAGCCAATGAGGACAGCTGCCCATCACAACCAGCAATGATCTTGCTACCAGCAGTTTCTGTGAGTTATCCCCTACTGGGAGCAAATGGGTGAATCTCCACCCCACACAGCTGCTGGGGGTCATACCCAGCCAGCTCAGCCAGCTCTGCTTTCCCAGCCCGCTGGCCAGGGGGCTGATTAGGTCATCCTCACCCCCAGCCTAGCTGAGCGCAAAGGACAGTGCCTGTGGGTTGGTGCCATCGTGTGGATACAGCTGCAACGAGGAGGAGGAGGAGGGGAGGAAGAACACTGGGAAAAGGACTATTTCAGCATTGTCCACGGCAGGGTCTAAGCCTAGTTCCCTCCAAGTGGGACCATGCTGCTTCATGCGGCAGGTTGAATAAATGCAGCAACAGCAACAGCAACAGCATGCACCACCTGCACCTTGCTAGATCCCTACAGCGTCTCCTGATCCTCAGAGGGAGTTTTCCCAGGTAATGCCCTAGGGACAGCAGCGGTAGCTGAGACTGAGGTCTCTGCTGTGCTAAAAGGGCTCAGAAACTGAGCTGCGAGTGATCCTCGCTCTACCTTAGTGTTGTGGTTTGAAAATTACTCAGGCTTTCATGTTTCGAAACATCCTCGTGCGTGTATCATCTCCTCCAAGATCTCCAGGACTCTCTAGTCCACCAACACAAACACACGCTTGAACCTGAAGGAAATTCAGGCTGTGGATTTTGGCTGGTGGCAGAGGGTGGGTTCTTTGCTCTGGGCTTGCGTCCTGTCCTGGAAGTCACACAGTCCCCAGCCTCCAATTCTCTTGCAAAACTGAAAAGCAATCCCAGCCCAGGATAAAAATAAAGGGTCCATGGGGCCCTGTCACTCTGGGGTCAACTGACACGGTGGACGTGCAATCAAGCCCTATCATGCAATTTTTCCAAAGCCTTTTGCAGGCTGGATCTGAAATGGTGCCAAATGACGAGCAGGGGGGGATAACGAATCATGAGCTTGGGGTTTCCTTTGTACAGTCAAAATCCCAAGCCAAGTCCTACTGGCTGGGATCTTCCATTTATCTTGCAGAACAGAGCACTGAACTCTGATGGGCTCCTTCCAAAACCCCATCTGCTGGGATGGAGAGCAACTTGCCCTGACTCAAGGCTTCACTCCTTCTGGGATGAGGAGGGGGGGACAAGCCTGGTTCCCACAAGAAGGGGAGGAAGCCTGTGGGACCCTGTCCTGGCGCTGCTCAGCCTCCCTGCCTCTGGAGGAGGTAGTCGAGTCTCCATACTGACCTCTGCACCTCCCACACGCACGCTATGCCTGTCCACCCTTGTCATGTTTTTGGCTCCCTCCGAGTTCACGCTGCCAAGGTGTCTGCAGAGCACTTGCAGCGCTGGAGCAGAGCGACTTCCCGCTCGCAGGCACGCAGCCTCTGCCAGGATGGCTCTGGAGGCGCTCTGCATTTTGGCTCTGGAAGAGCTGGCCACGGGGGACCTCCTTGGAGGAGGTGCAGGGGACACGCAGGTGGTCAGTGCTCACCTCTGAGTGCCTGGACAACCCACGCTTGCGCTACGCTGGGTATCACAGGTTGGACCACCAGCCTGTAGGCGCAGGTGGGATCTCGTTAAGTGATCCATCAGGGCACATCCATCCTCAGCTCGTGGTGCTCCGTTCCAGCTGGGTTTGCAGCATGTGGATGACTGCATCCAAGACTCATTAACGACCCAACCCCACATTGCTGTTTCAGATTAAATTGTTCCCAACGCTGCGCATTGTTACTTAGGAAATGCATGAATTTTTCCCATATGTCTCCGACCTATAAAATGAACATCCCTCGAAACCAGAAGGTTATTGCCAGCGACGACATGTTTTCATTTCTCGCGTTTAAGCACATTTCATGGTTTGCCAGAACGTTTTAGGAGGCTGAAGCCGAAGGCCTCGACTCGGGAAAGTGCTTCAAACACGTGCCAGACAGGATCTACGCGCACGCTCGCATCGCAGCACGAGCTGCCGGCCTGTGCTGGACCGAGGCGCTTTCCCGGATCGGTGCCAAGGAACCCGAACACATCTCCTCTTCATTAATTCGTGGAGCCTCGGCTTCACTGACAGCCACCCACAGGTGGAACAAGGCTGGCAGGTGTGCCAACAGCAGGTCAGTACTGTGGGACTGGTGGCCGGGGCGTTGGGAAGCTATGAGAAGCCAGAGCCAGTAGAGGTGGGTGGATTTTCCTTTTCAATGGGTATTTTAGAAAATAACTTGCAGAAATTTCACAGAGTGATTGGTTTTAAACAGCATCTGTCCAAAACATCAGGAAGGAATATTTCAAGCGTTTCTAAGTACAAAACTCAGAGAGGACTTTCCTTTGGAGGGTCTTTGTATTATTATTTTAAAATACAAAATGGTCAGTGTCCAAGATAAATATTTCACTTCAGGCTGACTCGAGTATCTGGTTTGACAAAGATTGTATCTTCCTTCCTTTTAGTTTTGGTTTGCCAGAAACTTCCAATGTTTCAGGCTCCAAACCATCCCCAATAGGGTATTTTGACTTTTCTAGTGTTTGCTGCCAGAATGGCCAGCGCTTGTCTATGGGGGGGGGTGTGTGTGTGTGTGTGTGTCCTGAGAACTGGGCACAAAGCTGGGTCAATGACCTCCAGCATTTGTCTTCAAGAACGTGACAGCCATCCAGGAGGGATTCAAACTGTGGGTATCAAAAGACGAGGGAATCTGTGCCCTGTTTCCAGGCTCTTCTCAGTGTCATATAGTGATAGGATGAGGTGCAATGGGTGTGAGCTGGAACACAGGAGGTTCCATATAAATACCAGAAGGAACTTCTTCACAGTGAGGGACACAGAGCATTGGAACAGGCTGCCCAGGGAGGTTGTGGAGTCTCCTTCTCTGGAGATGTTTAAGACCCACCTGGATGTGTTCCTGTGTGACTTGGTCTAGGTGATCCTGCTGTGTCAGGGAAATTGGACTGGATGATCTTTCAAGGTCCCTTCCAGTCCCTAATGTTCTGTGATTCTGTGGAAGAAATGTTTCATGGTTACAAGGGACAATACCAGAAGATCTGCTGCCTTGTTCCAAGCTTCCAGCATTCCTAATCCCCAAATCCAGCATCATGTCTTATCCCAGCAGCATGACTCTGCATGACAGAAGAACTCTATTGTGCTTCAAAACATTTCTAACAGTCACACCATTAACCCCCAGAGTCTGGTTCCCATGGGAAACAGCCAGTGTGGGGAATGGATGAATCACAGAACATTAATGGTTTGGAAGAGACCTGGAAAGATCATCTAGTCCAATCCCCCTGACACAGCAGCATCACCTAGACCAAGTCACACAGGAACACATCCAGGAGGGTTTTAAATATCTCCAGAGAAGGAGACTCCACAATCTGCTTGGGCAGCCCCTTCAAGTGCTCTGTCACCCTCACTGTGAAGAAGTTCCTTCTCATATTGATGTGGAGCCTTCTATGTTCCAGCTTACAACCATTGCCCCTTGTCCTATCATTAGATGACATGGAGAAGAGCCTGGATCCAATCTCCTGACACCCATCCTTCACATATGACGTCAACCCTCAGTCTACTTTTCTCCAAGCTAAGGAGACCCAGCTCCCCCAGCCTTTCCTCATAAGGGAGATGTTTTACTCCCTGTGCTGAACTCTCTCCAGCAGTTCTGTGTCTTTCTTGAGCTGAGGGGCCCAGAACTGGACACAAGATTCCAGATGCGGTCTCATGAGGGCAGAGTAGAGGGGGGAGGAGAGCCTCTCTTGATCTACTAACCACCCCTCTTCTGATCCACCCCAGGATGCCATTGGCCCTCTTGGACACAAGGGCACATTGCTGGCTCGTGGGTGAGTGCAGCAAACAATCCTTGCCCTTTTGAGGTGAGGTCTTCAGTCCAATACACTGGACTAGCATAGAAAGGCTGTGCCTGTGCTTTCCAGCTACAGAGAGCGTGTCTAGTTAAGGACCATGTTTGGCTTGCCCCACCACGGGATCAAGGGAAACACTGCCGTGCTGTACGTGGCAATCCCCTCTGTGGGAGCACAGTGCAAGACAGGGAGGGTAGCTCAGGAGAAGTTTCTCTCCTGTCCAAACTAACTAGCTTGCAGGAGTGGGGAGCATGCATACATGGGTGCACCCACCACTGTCCAGCCTCCACCACTTTTTGTCTCCAGCCTGGTGGCCTCTGGGAGTGATTTTGTGCTCTAGCCCACCCCTCTAAGCTGAAATTCACATTGTAGAGCCTCCTGGTATTTGTTGACATGGAGAACTGATGATGATAGACAGCACAAGAACCATGTTGATGTATCTGCAGATCTGATCCCATCTCCCTGGGCAATCATTGTCTTCAAATGCAGAATATAGAGTATAGCTCATGCTGGACCTCAAGTTTTTATTTCAGCAAAATGGGGGTTAAACAAATTCATTTGGTGACCTTTGCCATCGAATCTGGCTCCCTCTCCCAAGACTGCTCCAAGCACACAACTTTGAGACTTCTCTAAAAGACATCAGCACCACGACCGCTGAGCATCCCACCTCTGAGCCCTGTCTGAGCAGGTTGGAGAAGGGGCTTCTTCACCAATGTGCATCCCCAGGCAACACTTTGAAGATGATCTTCGCCATGCACGGAGCTCACATCAGCAAAACACAGAATCATAGAATGGCTCAGGTTGGAGGGGACCTTAGACATCATCTACTCCAACCTCCCTGTCATGGGCAGGAACACCTCTCAACTAGACTTGGTTGCTCAAGGCCTCCTCCAACCTGGCCTTGAACACCTCCACGGAAGGATTAGCCACAACATCTCCAGGCAATCTGTTCCAGAGTCTTTCCATCCTTGTACTGAAGAACTTCTTCCTAAGATCTAGTCTAAACCTCTCAGTTTAAAAGCATTTCCCCTTGTCCTATCTCTAGACGCCCTTGTCCTATCTCTAGACCCCCTTGTCCTACCTCTAGACCCCCTTGTCCTATCTCTAGACCCCCTTGTCCTATCTCTAGATGCCCTTGTCCTATCTCTAGACCCCCTTGTCCCATCTCTAGACCCCCTTGTCCTATCTCTAGACCCCCTTGTCCTATCTCTAGATCTCCTTGTCCTATCTCTAGACGCCCTTGTCCCATTTCTAGATCCTCTTGTCCTATCTCTAGACCCCCTTGTCCTATCTCTAGATGCCCTTGTCCTATCTCTAGACCCCCTTGTCCCATCTCTAGACCCTCTTGTCCCATCTCTAGACCCTCTTGTCCTATCTCTAGATCCCCTTGTGAAACATCCCTCCCCAGCCTTCCTGCAGGTTCTCTTCAGGTATTGGAAGGCAGCTGTAAGTTTCTCTCAGAGTCATCTATTCTGAGGCTGAACAACCCCAGCTCCCTCAGCCTCCTCTACCCACATGACAGTTACACGAGGTGGCTAACAGAGGGGGAAAACACCCCTTCAGAAGCCCAGTCACTCCTGTTGAAAATGAAGAGGCTTTAACGGGCCGTTGAAAGAAGCAGCAGGGCGGTTCACTTTTCTAATTCCTATTGTCGACTGGTGAAATTGTCCTCTTATTTCAGAGGTCCAAAGCCTGCAAAGCTTTGCCCAAACAAAGCCCAAAGCACCAGTTTCCCAGCAGCTGGCCCCAGCAGCACATTCCTGGACACACGGAAACGGGCTGCAAAGCTGGCACTGAGATAAAGGCAGCTCCCTGCAAGGGCTTTGCCAAAGCAAAGGGAGAGGAGGTCGCGAGCATCTGTGGGCAGTGCCGCTGCAAGGGAAGGGTGAAGGGACCAAGGCAAACACAGGAGAGAAAGGCAGAGGAGGAATGAGCAGAGGGAGAGAGAACCGGGGCTCAGGCTGCGCCGGTCAGCAGGGGTTTGGCCGGACGACGGCTTCGCTGCATTTCAACGTGCAAGATGCACTTGGGTTAGTTCTAGCCGACGGCACCAAAGCCCTGCTGGCAGCTCCCAGCACTCTGGCTATGGAGACGAGGCGGACAGTGACTCATGTTGGAAACCTCCCAACTTCCACAGCGGGAGACAGCAAAAAAGGAAAGAGGAATCTCAGCAGCCAGGCAACCACGATGGTCCCTTGACCCATGCTGGGAGAAAGGTCGGGGCAGCCACAGCTGTGGGGAGAGAGCACTGTTCCTAAAGAGGGCTGGCAGGGATGATGGGGGGCATGGGAAGAGGTGGGGATACCTGGTTGTGAGGTGTCTTTCCAGGATTGGGACGGCTCCAGCATCTCCTTGTTCATGCAGGCAGGGCCGTTCCCTTCAGTGCCCACTCCATCACCTGGAGGCAAGGAGGCTGCCATCCCACAAGGGATGCCCTTGGTGAGGCATCACTGAGGTCTGCCCAATGGCAGAGCATGTCTCCTTCCTGACACAAAAAACCCCTCCTGCTGGGTGGGGTAAAGTAGAGCTCAAGAGCTGAGGGACTGCTGCCTGCTCTACCACCACCCTGGCGCCAAGTCTTTCAAAGCCAAGCCCAGCTGAAGTGCTGGAGCAGAGATGTGGGTGGAGCTCTGGGTGGCACAAAGCCCAGGTCTGACAGGGTCACGGAGGTGTCCTGCTCAGCTTCTGCACAGAGAAGAGCTCCCTCCCCACTCTTCATGAGGTAGCAGAGAGATGTGCAGGCACACAGGGACGGACGGACTGGCAGATGTTTGCTCAGCAGTGCTTACTGCCAGCTCCAGAACTTCTCTCAGGGCAACAGAGGAGAAGCTAAGGAGAGGTCCTTGCCTGGTATTTATCAGCCCATCTGTCTCAGCTCTGTCCTCATAATTTTTAAAACTCTCTGAGAAGCTGACAGCATCAGAAACCGAAGCCAGAGCATGGGATTAACAGTCTCTTTCTCCTCCAGGCTTTTGGACACGTTTGCCTCGGTTTGGCCCATGAGTGAAGCCAAAACCCCATAATCTTCCAGGCTTGAGACAGAGGTGGATGGATGGGGACAGGCATGACAGTTCAAATGTCTTGTGTCCAATCTGAGTCCCATTTCTCTGCCCCTTCGTATCAGGAAGAGAAGATACCAACTATTTAAAAATAGACCTTTTTGTTTTTTTTAAGAAAACAAGAAAATGTCGCTGAGTGTGCCCCCCCCCCCCCCNTGCATGTGCACATCTCTCTAGATCTGAGCAGGACCCCATCGCGTGGCCTTCAGATGGCATTAACAAGCCAGTACTCTCCAACAGTCTGCTCCTCACTGTCTCCTGGATTCCACCACAGACTCAGCTGACTCCATAACCACTAGAGGGGAGTGGAAGGTAGCTAGCTGAGGAGATAACTTTCTCCTATTGTGTCCTCCTGGGAAACGCAGACATCAGTATGTTTGGGATCTTTGCAGCTCCAGGCAGGACGCGGGTGTTTGCCTCACTCCGTACTCACAGCACCCGCATTTGGAAGCTCTCCCCATCACCCACAGCACCACAACGCTGCTGAAGAACCTTCAGAATGGAGGAGCTGTCAAGCTTCTCCACTGCTGTTGCCATGTCGGGGAAGGAAGCTCCTTGCTGTTGTCCCCTTGGGAGAGAGAACATTAGCCAAGCCGTGGTCTGGACTGCTGCGGAAACATCTTCACCACGCAAAGATGGAACAAGCACAGACGCCGTGAGGAGGAGTTAACATGTGACTGCCCATGGCTCAGCCCCCTTCCAGAGAGGTTGCAACACCCTGTGAGAAGGCCAGCCCTGGGCAGGCTCCTTGTGAGATAAGGATCAAGTTGTTCTGCAGGAGTCCTGTCATCTGGGAGGCCATGGGAGTGGAGCAAACAGTGGACTGGAGAAAACTCGCCTTCAGGCAAGAAGAACCAGCCACAGCCCTACAAGAGGATGAAACCTTGGGTCTCCTTCAACCATCCTTCTTCTAAGCTAAGAAGGTACAGAAAGGTTTGCCTGGAGACTTGTGAGATCTTCTGAGGGTCCAATGAACCATTTTCGTATTGAAAGCAAAAGTGTTTTAAGAGAACAGGTGTTTGGTGACGTCCATTTGGCAGTTTTCCAGGGGCTTCTGGGCTCCCCACACCGTCCCTGCTTCCTGATTGATGCGCTTCCTGGCCACAGCATGCTGCTGAGCTCTGCTGATGTCTCTCCTGCTTCATCACCCAGGAGACATCGGGCAGCAAGGAGGAGGCTCCAGGCCACAGGATGGCCACTTGCCTAAAGGCAGATAGAATCATAGAATCATTAGAGATTGGAAGGGACCTCGAAAGATCATCTAGTCCAACCCCTCTGCCACAGCAGGATCACCCAGACCAAGTCATACCGTCAGTCTGGGTTAGAAGGGACCACAGGATCATCCAGTTCCATCATCCAGATGATGGTGCTGACTTGGAGCTTATTAGCATGGCTTGATCTCCACACCCTGACCAGCTCTGAAGCTCATGAATGCAAGCAAGCAGAAAGCAGGTCACTGCAGACTCCCATAAAGCCGTCCACAGATGGGGTGGTGGGGCTCCTCCTGTGACCAACCAGGCACAAAACCCTTCAGGATGCTCAAAAGCAAATCACAACCCCAGCAAAGGTCTCACTGAACCTTCTTAATTGTTGCAGCAGGGAAAGGGTTGCTCAGGAGCTACAGGAGGCCATCTCCACCCTTCTGGGTCCCTTAGGTCACCCTTGCCCAGGGACATCAAATGGCATCCAAAGGATGCTGGCACTGTGGCACCACCACAACCTAGTGGCCTCTTTATGCCTTTGTTTTCTTGTTGTTGGGTCTCACTAAGGCCAAGAGCTGCTCCTGTCCTACACACATTGGCCACATGTTCTCCTAGACCCTGAGTGTAGTGGAGCTTGGACAAAAAGCTGATGACACCTTGCAGGGCATGGAGACAGCTCTGTTGATTTTCTCCTCTGGGTGGGGAACTGCTGCTTCAAGACAGTTGGCCACAGGGGAGAAACCTCCAGGCTCTCAGAGATGTTGCTTGCTCTGCCTTCTCTTTTCTCACCCCCTCCCGTTCTCCCTCCTTGCTGTGGCAGCTGCAGGACAGAGTGATGATGAGAAAGGGTTAGGCTCAACCCCAGCTAGTCATTTCCCTGTGATTACTCTGGGGTTTAGAAGAGAGGACACAAATGTCTTCTAGGTCACTGTCAAGACTCCCAACCACAAGTAGGACAAGGAAAACAGGACTGTTGGTGTGTGGGGTAGTGATACACATGAAAATGGTGCAGTCCTCCGCTCTAGGCTGAACACAGTGTCCTGCTACCTCTAGAGCTTCTCCAGCACCTGAACCACCTTGTTGTATTGGGGAACGTAGGAGCCCACGCCTCCAGCACTTGCCTCTGCTAAGGCTCCTGTCACATACTGGGATGGTGTGTTTGTGCAGTGCCCATGATGATGCTGCCTGCAGCGGTACGTGCAGCGCACACGTGGTCATCTCACCAGGCATCTTAGAACAGATGAAGGAACAAAACCATCTGTAGCTGACAATGATCCTCTCTCCACCATGTGAAGTTTCTCAAGCCCCTGTAGCCTGGGCCACATAAGCAAGGTCACCCTGTAAGTAACACCATCATATAAGCAACCTCACCCCAAAAGCAACACAGCACCATCCCACGAGCAAGACTATTCCATAAGCAACATCACCCCGTAAACATGATCATCCTGTAAGTAACATCGCAGCTTAAAAGACATCGTCACACAAGCAACACCACCAGCCTCCAACCACTTCAGTTTCAGTTTGTAACGGTCCCTTTCGGGTTCCTACCACTTCAGTTTGTCATGGCCAGGAGCAGCCTTTGGTGGGATGGTAGTAAGCAAAGCTGGATGATGGAAGCCAGACTGGACTTACCTTGGTCGGTAATTAGAAGCTCTGAAAAACTAGTGCTGCAATCATATCACCAGTGGATGGTGGAGACGCTTCCTGGGTAGATGCATTGGCTATGACTACGGCTCAACGTGGTTTTACCATGGTCCTAGGTCTCCATGGCCCCTCATCAAAGATGACGCAAAGCCATGAAGTCATCCAAACACTTCTCTCTCTCAGATACTCAGCAGCCAGCATCTTGCCTATGGACTCACCTAGACAGAGCTTGGGAATTCAGTTGTCTTTTCCTGTTGGCATCAGAAGAACACATGAATTAAGATCATAGAATCATAAAATCACTACCGATTGGAAGGGACCTCGAAAGATCATCTAGTCCAATCCCTCTGACACAGCAGGATCACCCAGACCAAGTCACACAGAAACACATCCAGGTGGGTCTTAAATGTCTCCAGAGAAGGAGACTCCACAACCTCCCCGGACAGCCCCTTCCAGGGCTCCGTCACCCTCACTGGGAAGAAGTTCCTCCTCATATTGATGTGAAACCTCCTCTGTTCCAGCTCACATCCATTGCCCCTCGTCCTATCATTAGAGGGCACTGAGAAGAGCCTGGCTTCATCCTCCTGACACTCACTCCTCATATTTATAGACATTAATGAGGTCAACCCTCCGCCTCCTCTTCTCCAAGCTCCCAGCTCCCTCAACCTCTCCTCGTAAGGGAGGTGCTCTACCTCCTTCATCATCCTTGTTGCCCTACGCTGGACCCTCTCCAGCAGCTCCACATCCCTCTTGAACTGAGGAGCCCACAACTGGACACAATACTCCAGGTGTGGTCTCACCAGGGCAGAGTAGAGGGGGAGAAGGACCTCTCTTGATCTACTAACCACCCCCCTTCTGATCCACCCCAGGATGCTGTTGGCCCTCTTGGCCACAAGAGCAGACTGCTGGTTCATGGTCATCCTGCTGTCCACCAGGACCCCCAGGTCCCTTTCCCCTACACTACTCTCCAACAGGTCAGTCCCCAGCCTATACTGGTACCTGGGGTTGTTCTTGCCCAGATGCCAGACTCCACACTTACCCTTGTTATACCTCATTGCATTTCTCCCTGCCCAGCTCTCCAGCCTGTCCAGGTCCTGCTGAGTGGTAGCACAGTCTGCAGGGGTGTCGGCCACTCCTCCTGACTTTGTGTCATCAGCAAAGTTGCTGACAAATGAAAGGCTTGTGTTGACTGGAGCCAATTTCTGTGCAGAGAAGACTGGAAGAAATGGTTGACTGTAGTTTTTTCAGTCTGGAAGTCCTTCAGGTGGTTTGTACTTGTCTCCGGGTCATTTGGAGGGTGTCCAAGCCAGCCCAAGTCACTGGAAAGTGCTGGGGTGGGAGCTGTACATTCGACACGTGCAACTGAGCGCTGCTCCTGTGGCCCAAAGAATTGGGTTTACCCTTGGGAAGCTTGGCTTTACTGCCTCGAGCCCCAGCCCCCAGTGAAGCAGGTGCTGAGGCACCGGGGACTGAGATACAGAACCAGGCTGACAGCTCAGTGAAAGCCCAGCTTCAGAAACACGTCAGCTGCAGCTGGGATCTGTAAAAAAGATGGTCCTGTCATGATAGGACAAGGGGTGATGGCTTCAAACTGAAAATGGGGAGACTAAAAATAAGGAAGACACTTCTTACAGTTAAAGTTGGAAGACCCTGGCCCAGGTTGCCCAGAGAAGTGGTAGATGCCCCATCCTTGGAAACACTGCAGGCCAGGCTGGGGCTCTGAGCAACCTGCTCTAGGTGAAGACGTCCGTGCTCCTTGCAGAGGAGCTTTGAAGGACCCTGCCAACCCAAACCAGCCCACGATTCTACGAAAGCAAGGCTACGTGTGTGGCTTTTGCACAGCAGCCCTGCCACCGTGCTCCCCTGCTCGACAAGTCCCCTCCACAGGAGGGTTACAGCAGCTCAGCGCATTCCCTTTCCAGATTGCAGCGTTTATTATCTGCCACCCCTCGCCACCAAGACAAAAAAAGAGGAAGAAAATCCATCCACCTTCTCAAGGTGACTGGCTGGTGCTCTGGTCTAATCAGACAGTTCCCCCCTTTCATCTCTCCCGGATCTGTCCAAGCAGCTCTGGAGTCCATCAGCCTCGTGATCCCACACCTTGGTGCAGCCCCCTCCCCTTTGCCTTCTGCTGGGATGAATCCTGCACTTTTTGCCTCCTATCCCCCAGAGAAACGTCCCATCCTTCACAGATTGCAGTGGGTGCTGGGGAGGAAGAGGAGAAAACAGGCTGCAGGGAGATCAGGAGGTAGGCTGAGGATGGAGAACCGTATTCCTTCCTGGAGTGACAGAGTGGTGAGGGTGACCTCAACAGCTATGGAAAATAAAAACCCAGGGATGAAGGAGCCAGCTGGGTTCTCTGCCAGTCACTGGAGTTCATAAACGTATCTCATCTTGTCCTGCTTGTTGGTGGGGTTTTTTGGATGTGTGATGGACCCAGAGGTGTGGCAAAGAACGGAGCAGCCAACACCCAGCCGGGACCAACCCTACCCTGGCACGGGCTTGTTACTTGAGCAAATTTGGGGATGAGCAAGGTGAGGCGTGTGTCTGCCTTGTCCTTTGCTCTCCCCTGCTCTCCAGGTACGTTCTGAGCCCACTCCTGGTTTGCAGACCAGCTCACAGGAGTCCAGTGACTATGTTTCTGAAAACGCTCTGGCAGACGGATGGGCATCAGGCGGTGGGGCTGGCTGCAGCCCAAGGCCAACCCAGCTTGCCCCAGCAGGGCACCCCAGCGAGCCACCTGAGGAGCAAAATGGAGCTCGTAGGATGCTCAAAGCAAGGTGGGACGAGGCAGTCTGTAGTTGTCTCATCCCAGTGACCCTGGTGCTGCCATGTGATGCCCCCCCCCCCGGCATCCTATGAATGAAGGAGACACAACCTGATACCAGCACAAACTTTACTCAGTGTGGTCACACTGGGTTGCCTGCAGCAGTGCTGGAGGTTTCCTCACTCTGAGTCTCCTCCAGCTGGACAGACCCCAGAAAAACCTCCAGGACAGTTGTTTTAAGCTGCCATCTCTCCCAATCCTTGCACACAACCATCTCGTGATGCGGAGTGGGAAAGGGAAGAGCCCCGAACCCCTGAGCACCACAAGTGCACAAACCTTGGAGAGCACCTGGGGAGCGGGATGATTAGAATTCCTTAACGAAGAAGGTGGATGTGGAGCAGCAGCTGGGGGCGGGGGTCACACACCATCCTGAGGGTCCCACCCAATCCCCCCATTGCCATCTGGCAGATTTACTGGCCCCACTGATGTCGCTCCCAGTGATACAGTGAGGAATTGCAGGCTGTGCTGTGCTTCCTCATGAATTCACCTCCCTGCCAGAGAAGTTCAGGGCTGGGTCAGACTTTTATACATTTAGATACGCTAAAAAACCATATATATATATAAAAATACCCTTTCTTCCCGGGTGATTTCCACCTCTCCCCATCTAAGGGCTCATTCATCACCATTTTCCTAGTCACTACATTTTTACTCTTTGCCTGGGCTGGGCTAAAGAAAACAAACAAAGGACCAAACCCCGCAGCCACCCTGCTCCAGGGTGGGGATGCGCTATGGTGCTGCTTTCCATGGCCACCAGGAGGGTCTGGTGGGTGCTCAGCAGCACCAACCCACGCCAGAGGACCCTAAAGCCTGCTCTCACCCCACTTCCAGGTGGGGACCACTAATTCAGTCAAGCTTGGCTCTGGCTTAATGAGCTGAAAAGGAGAGCGGGTGGTCTGGACTTCAAATGGTCCCGAACCTCCTCCCCCATCACAGGCACAACCTGACACTGGTGCTCCTCCACCCACCTCAGTCCTCCCTTCTTTCACAAGCACGTTGCCTTGGAAGCTGCAGCTCTTTTTGGAGCAGCGACGGTCTGCGCCAGGAGATTAGAAAACAGCCACGTCCCGTGGAGTAAAAGTCACCTCAGCAGTGGAGATGCTTTCTCTGGGTGGCATCAGGTTGCTGAGTCCAGCAGCAGGTGGCCAGGGTTAGTCTCAACATTGCTGTTCACATCCTGTGGCCACAGCTAAGCCTTTCTGTTGCTGAGAAGATGCGTCAAACCCCCTTCTTTGAGGGCAAGAAGCCCTAGAATGTGCTTCCAGGTGGATTTTGTAATGGACGAGGGCTCCTAGCACCCACTTAGGAGGAAGGGAAGTGTGGGTCCCGGTGGCCAGCAGGATGACCATGAACCAGCAGTCTGCTCTTGTGGCCAAGAGGGCCAACAGCATCTTGGGGTGGATCAGAAGGGGGGTGGTTAGCAGATCAAGAGAGGTCCTTCTCCCCCTCTACTCTGCCCTGGTGAGACCACACCTGGAGTATTGTGTCCAGTTGTGGGCTCCTCAGTTCAAGAGGGATGTGGAGCTGCTGGAGAGGGTCCAGCGTAGGGCAACAAGGATGATGAAGGAGGTGGAGCACCTCCCTTACGAGGAGAGGCTGAGGGAGCTGGGAGCTTGGAGGAGACTGAGGGTTGACCTCATTAATGTCTATAAATATGAGGAGTGAGTGTCAGGAGGATGAAGCCAGGCTCTTCTCAGTGCCCTCTAATGATAGGACGAGGGGCAATGGATGTGAGCTGGAACAGAGGAGGTTTCACATCAATATGAGGAGGAACTTCTTCCCAATGAGGGTGACGGAGCCCTGGAAGGGGCTGTCTGGGGAGGTTGTGGAGTCTCCTTCTCTGGAGACATTTAAGACCCACCTGGATGTGTTTCTGTGTGACTTGGTCTGGGTGATCCTGATGTGTCAGAGGGATTGGACTAGATGGTCTTTCGAGGTCCCTTCCAATCCGTAGTGTTTCTATGATTCTATGATCCCACCACTAGTGCAACCTCGGGTGCATGACTAAGGACACCTGAGCACATCCCCACTGGAAAACCCTCAGGATGTGCTGAATGACTCCTGCCTCAGCTCTTGCAGCGCGGAGGAGAGGCAGGAAAGCTGAGGGATGGGATGTGCTCTTATGGTGGCCGGAAGGCAAACGAGAGACCTGCATTTCTGGTGGAGCCCTGCCACAGTCCACGCAGTCCTGTAGTTTCATGAGCGTGTTTGTGACCACAGAAACTTGGATCACACCCTTCAGGAGGGGAAGGAGAGGACTTGCTGTGCTCGAACCACTCCAGCTCCTTCATAACAGGGATTTTCAGAGATTTTTTAGATGTTTTCGTCAAACACAAGGCTGTTACCCCCAAGAAGATCTGCTGGAGCCTTTGTGTCCCCAGAGAAGCTGCACACCTTCTCACCAGAGGCTGGCTGGCTCTAAGCTGCCTTTTTCCCACAATTTCAGTTTTACAGTCAGTGTTCCTCATTTTCCATGTCATTAATCTCCGTGGGCCCCTGCTCCAAGCAGGCTGGGAGCCAAGTCCTGCCAGAGAGGTTCCAAGTGAAACCCAAGTTGTCTGGAAAAGAAGAAAATTCAAGCAAAAATTCAGAAAGCCAGTGAACAGGAGAGTGGCTCTCAGCAGCTCGAGCAAGGCTGCTCAAGCCAAAAGAAGCTTTTGCTTGCCGTCAGTGTGCCTCTCCCCGTTCCACTTGACCTTTCCAGCACCCAGCCTTTGGCTGCTTTCCAGCAAGCAAGCCTCCAAAGAGTCCCTTTGAGCTAACATCTTCGGTTTCACCCAAGGAAGCAACAAACAAACAAACAGCCCCCCCCCTCCCCCCCCGGGGAGACTATTTTTAAGTTTCTCAAGGAAGATTTTCTTGCTCCGAGCGCTGCCCCCGAGCGCTGTCAGCCAGTGCCTTTTCCACAGCACTGGTGGTGGTGTTCTTCTCGCAGAGGTTTTCATTTTTGACATTTGAGCTGCTCTGCTGAGAAACTCCAAGTCCCCACAGTCCCAGAGCTGAGGGCGAGACGGGAGAAAAACCTCTCTTGGGTAGGTCAAGGGAAGAGAAGAAACCTGCCCTGTGCTAGGAGGGGGAAAAGCAAACACTCACCTGGGCATCTCCAAAGGTGTCTTATTGCCTTCTGCTGTCTCCCCAAAGCAGAGAATCATAGGAAGTGACCTCCAAAGCTCATCTAGTCCAACCCCCCTGCAACAAGCAGGGAATCTCTAGAACAGACTGCTCAGAGCCCCATCCAGCCTGACCTTGAACATCTCCAAGGATGGGACCTCCAACACCTCTCTAGGCAAGCTGTTCCAGTGATCCACCACCCTCAGATTAAAGAGCTTTTTCCTAATGTCCAGCCTAAATCCACCCTTTTCCAGACTAGATGATCTTTCCAGGTCCCTTCCAGTCCCTCATGATTCTATGATTCAAACCATGACCCCTCCTCCTGCTTTTGCCTGCCCTTGTGAACAGCTCTTCCTCAGACTTCTTATGGGCCCTTTTACAGATCATAGAGTCATAGAATCATGAGGGATTGGAAGGGACCTTGAAAGACCATCCAGTCCTATCACTCTGCCACAGCAGGATCACCTAGACCAAGTCACACAGGAACACATCCAGGTGGGTCTTAAATGTCTCCAGAGAAGGAGACTCCACAACCACCCTGGGCAGCCTGTTCCAGTGCTCTGTCACACTCGTGAAGAAGTTCCTTCTCAGATGATTGTGGAACCTCCTGTGTTCCAGCTTACAACCATTGCCCCTTGTCCTGTCATTAGATGACACTGAGAAGAGCCTGGCTCCATCCTCCTGACACCCATCCTTCCAATATTTATAGACATGAATGAGGTCACCCCTCAGTCTCCTCTTTTCCAAGCTAAAGAGACCCAGTTCCCTCAGCCTCTCCTCATAAGGGAGGTGCTCCACCTCTTTCATGACCCTCATCGCCCTACGCTGGACTCCCTCTAGAAGCTCCACATTGCTCCTGAACTGAGGGGCCCTGAACTGGACACAATACTCCAGATGTGGTGTCACCAGGGTAGAGCAGATATTGAAAGTTTGCTGTAAGATCCCTCTGGAGCCTTCTCTTCCTCAGGCTGAACAACCCCAACTCTCTGTCTGCCTTCATAAGAGAGGTGCTCCAGCCCTCTGATCATTGTTGTGGCCTCCTCTGGACCCAGTCCATTTGGCCCAGATCCATCTTGTGCTGGGGGCTCCAGAGCTGCACACAGCACTCCAGCTCAGGGCTCACCAGGGCAGAGCAGAATCGACTCTCTCAATCTGCTGGCCATACTGATTTTGATGCAGCCCGGGATGCAGTTGGCTTCTGGGCTGCAGTTGCACATTGGTGGCTCACGTCCAGCTTTTCATCCCCTAGTCCCCCTGCAGTAGTCCTGCAGGTTGCCCAGGGAGTTTGCCTCTGCTCCAGAGGACGAGGTCCAACACTGCCGAAATGACACCAGCCTTCACCTCTCCTACAAGCAGCCTGACGGGTTTTTTTACTCTAAGTTTAAGATTCTTATGTGGAAGGTCTACCTGCTGCTGAAAGGTCATTTGCTGGAGATTGGTGCGTGAGAAGGTCAACACAGAACCACTAGGGATTGGAAGGGACCTCGAAAGGTCATCTAGCCCAATCTCCCTGCCACAGCATGGTGTGCTTGCGGTCCAGAAGGCCAACTGTATCCCGGGCTGCATGAAAAGCAGCATCAACCCAGGTCAAGGGAGGTGATTCTCCCTCTCTAATGTTCATGTGAGACCTCACCTGGAGTACTGAGTCCAGTTATGGAATCTCCAGTATAAGAAGGAAATGAAACTGTTGGAGTGAGTCCAGAGGAGTCCACAAGGATGATCAGAGGGCTGGAGCACCTCTCCTGTGAAGACAGGTTGAGGGAATTTGGGCTGTTCAGCCTGGAAAAGAGAAGGCTCTAGCTGGGCGGGATATTACAACAGCCTGCCTGCACCTGAAGGGACCCACGGGAAAGCTGTAGAAAGTCCCTCACTTTCTACAAAGACTCTAGTGATAGGAGAAGGGGGAACGGTTTCAAGCTGAAGAGGGGAGATTTAGACTGGATCTGAGGAAGAACTTCCTCACTGTGAGGGTGCTGAGGCACTGGAACAGGTTATCCAGACAAGTTGTGGATGCTCCCTTCCTGGAAGTGTTCAAGGCCAGGTTGGACGGGGCGTTGAGCAGCCAGGTCTAGTGGGAGGTGTCCCTGTCTATGGCAGAGGCTTGGAACTAGATTATATCTGAGGTCCCTTCCGACCTGAGCCATTCTATGATTACAGGACCTGTCCAACTTCTCCATGCCAACAGGGTGGCCCTCGGAGTGCTGGCACGGGCTTTGCTCTTCATCCACGCAGCCTGTGCAGCACTTGCAAACGATGCTTCCGCTGTCCTTCTGGCAGTGCCAACTACCCTTTGGCGAGGGCCGTGCCGGCAACTTACTGGCTGGCTGCCCTGCCAACGCCCTCAACACAGCCCCAGGACAGATGCCAAGGCACCACTTCTTCCAGCTGAGGGAAAGCTGGCAGCTGCAAAGTCACAGTGTTATTTCCCACCCCTTCAGAATGGAAGGCCAGCACGGTGCAGCCGGGGGAGCTGTGCGGCGCTGCGTCAGCAGTGAGTTGCTAAGCAGATCAGCAGCACTAGCGCGTCGAGCTGGGATCCTCAGCAACAAGGGCTCTGACAGCCCGTGGAGCGATCCATGGCGGCTCCGCGCCAGCTCTCGCACAGAGCAAGTCCAGGACGCGCTGCCCAGGAGCCCTAACGAGATCTGCAGACACTTTACGGCTCTTCCTGCCGTCCCCCTCCAAGACTCTTCAAAACGGAGCTTGGAAGCAGCCTGTGACACTAAAGCCCTAAGTCCCCCCTCTTTTGTCTCGCAAAGGGAACCAAAAGGGATTGTTTTGAAACAACAGCGCAAATCCAATTACCCGTTGCAGATAAGCGGGAGAGAGGTCACATACGAAAAGGCTCCGGATGAAAGAAGAATTAGCCCGCGACCCACAAGGAATAACTCAACTCAAGCCTCATTTTCAGCACCCCCAGAATCTGGCACAACAAAGGCCCCTGACGAAGGCCAACAGATAGACCTGGCCAGGATGATTTGTTTTACCGCCCAGTGCAGAGCCACTTCACCAACCACACGCTAAGCATCACCCAGCCCCCAGAATGGGAAAAGGACATCAACATATTAGAAGCCATCATCAATCAGCCCAGAGGAAGCCAAGCAGCCCTGATCACGTTCCAGCCCGAGCTATGGGAAGCCACTCTGTGGTTTGTCTGCAGCTATTCAGCAGCCTCACGCGTTCCTCCTCCTCCTCTTCCTCCTCCCAACCTGCATCTCTTGAAGGTGGGTTTGGGGACCTGGCTGCCCCAGCCCACAGACATCCCCACAGCGCCTGGGCCAAGCAGGGCCGAGCGGGAGGCTGGGACTTTGCAGAGCATCTCTTGGCTGCACCAGCATTTGCCCGGCACTCCCCAGACTTGGCAGGGTTATTGATGGGCTTGGGACATGCCTGGGGCTCCCAGAGGAGCTTTTCCACCGCCTCAGCTTCAACTCTCCTCCCTTCCACAGAAAAAAAAGTTCTCTCCACCTTTCCCAAAGACATATTTTATCCCCTTTGGTCATGATCCTCCTTCCCCCCGAGTGCAGGGGAAAACAATCTGAGACCAAACACCGAGGCTGGCTTGGCTTGGCGGCCAGGCAGGGACCCTCAGCAGCCGAGACCCACCTCCTGGATAAACAGGCTCCAGAAATTCCTGTCGCTCACCAGCACATGAACCCAGGCAGCTGAAGGGCAGTTGCTAAGCTTGTGCTGGCTCTGTTCCTCAGTGGGACTGGGGAGGGCTGCAGAAATCGCTCTGTGCACCGGGAAGGAGGGATGTATGTTTTTCTCCCCCCCCCAGTGTAATTCAAAAATGAAATTCTGAAAGCTTTCTCAAGGACTTTGGGTCTTTAATCACCTTTAAAGCACAGGGATCACGCTCCATTCCTTTCCTAATTTAATGGGGAACAGGTTTCTTGTTCCTACAGAAGCTGCTGACCATCTGATAACTGCACCTTGATAGAGCACAAAACACAAATTCATGGTGCTCTGGCCAGGCAGAGAAGTCCTACAGCAGGGCAGCAATGTGGGCCACCACCTTTTCTCAGGACCTGGCTCATGACCCCTTCTTATCGCTGCTGGAGCATCTAGTGTCCTTTAAATGTGGAAGGGAGGTTTGCTCTTACCTAGTGGACATCCAGAAGACACCTGGCCCACAGTCACTGTCCCCCCAGGTCTGAAAAGCAGGGATATTTCTTGCATGAACATTTGTCCCCGTGCTGGAAGATGAAAAGCACAAGTGCAGGATGCTTGGTGACCTTCTCCCCATGCAGTTGACCATGATGGAGAGGAGACCCACCACTCCTACTGCTCTGGACCAAGCTCCACGGCTCTCCCAGAGAGGTTCATTGTCCCTTTCCGAGCTCAGAATGCAAAGCGCATGGCAACAGGGATGATGCCAGCCCCTGTCCCAGACCACCGCTGCCCTCAAGCTGGTCCCAGAGGAGAAGCTGCTTCTGTGTCTGCAGCTGTGCAGGTTTTGAGGGTCTCCTGGCAACGAGCTGGTTGCTTCTGCTCTGCTCGAACTCTTAGTGTTGGGCAGTGTAAGAGAGCTTGAGAGACGAACCTGAGCCCTGCACTCACAGCCCAGTTGCTCCCCAGATCTCCACATCCTTACAACCAGACTGAAACCCCGTGGTCTGACCTAGCCAGCCCCTTAGGAAACACAATCACTTTTTCTCAGAGCCTGTAACTAGTCCTTGTGGGCCAGCTTCACCCCTGCTGAAGCCTGTCACCAGCACAGCTGGGGAGACGCTATCTGCACAGTCATGAGCTATGAAGATGTTCTCAGCCCTCGGCAGGAACTGGTTCCTGGAGATTTGCCCCCAGCTGCCGCTCCCTGAGCAGCGTCCACAGGAACAACCTTCCAAGCAGAGGTGGCTCAACATCATTCTACCCAGCTTTTCCTTCCTTCTTCTGTCTGCACCACCCTTCAGCCAGGACTCTGCGGCTCGACCCTCTGGCCCTTTTGCTCTCACTTTCCGCTGCCACCTCTCTCCCACCCTACTGTGGCTGGGCAGGGGCTTAGCTGCCAGTCAAGGTGAAGCCACCACCCCACTGCTCTGCATCCACCCCACACACTGGTTTGGCTAACACCAGGCTTTGCAGAGTCTGACCCAACCTCCTCCACACTGTCTGTGTTTGTCACACCTGGGAGCAAGAGTTCAGTGGCATTTTGGAAGTCTCTCTTGGGAGAGGGGTCTGCAGGAGCTCTCCTTGGATGCTGCGTCTTGTGCTCCTGCAGCCCACCTAAAGCCCCTTTGGTTCAGCTTCCGGCATCCTCCAGTTAAATCTCCTTGACATGTGATGCCTCTGGGGGGTTGGGTTTTGCTGTTGACAGATCTCCACGGGTCAGAGGTGCCTGCAGGCATCGGCTTCAAACGCCAGCCCCCCGTGCTGGCTGGCCCTGCTCGGGTTTGCTGGCTGTTTTTGAATCAACCACCCTTTTCCTTCCACCGTGTCCGTGGGTGGCCCGAGGTGCCCCTTCTTGCTCAAACACCACCTCTCTGAGCACGAGACTCTTGCAAATGGCACTTCATGGCCTCTCACTTGCACGTCGCTGTGATTACGTCAACACAGGACGTGAGATGGTTGCTCTTCCTCAATGTCGAGAGGCTCCCAGCTGTTGCAGCCGTGGGAGCAGATTTCTGCCACCTTGGCCAGGCTTTAGCCTTTCCCCTCGTGCTAAACCCACCAGGATGCAACCACACTGTAGCACCTTCTCATCATGTACCACCACATCATGCTCTAGGGAAAGCACCGTGAATCACCTCCAGGCTTTTAAACCCCTCCAGGGATGGGGACTCCATCACTGCCCTGGGCAGCCTATTCTGGTGTCTAATGACCTTTCACTGAAGAAATTCTTCCAACCAGAACTTCCCCTGGTGAAACTTGAGGTCTTGTCATCTTGTCCTGTCACCTGTTTCTTGGGAGAAGGGACTGACCCCCACCTTGCTTCAGCCTCCTTTCGGAATGTTGATGAGAGCAAGAAGGTCTCCCCTGGGCCTCCTTTTCTCTAGGCTGCTCCTCCCCAGCTTTGCTGCCCTTCTCTGGACACACTCCAGCCCCTCTGTGCCTTTCTTGGAGTGAGGGGCCCGAACTGAACACAGTGTTTGAGATGTGACCTCACCAGCACTGAGCACAGGGGGACAATCTCCTCTCTACCTCTGCTGGCCACTCTAATACAAGCCAGGATGCCATGGGCCTTCTTGGCCACCTGGGCACATCGTGTAAGACAGTAACTGGCCTTCACAGGAGTAGATGAACTCTCCCAGATCCTGCAAGACTCTTCCCAACCTGCTGCCCAGAGAAGCCCTCCTGTAGGAGCTCTGGTTGCCCTCCCAGCCATGCTGGCAGGTTACAGCCAGCTGCCACCCCAACGTCGCCCATGGTCCCAAAGCACGGCCCATCCTAGGGCTGTCACCCTGCCTAGAAACATGGGCTCTGCCTGCTCTGACCTTCTCAGTCTGCAGCTGGAGCTAACATGTGAGCTCCAGGGTCTGATCTACTCAATCCGTGAGGGAAACAGTGGAAGGATATGGGAACCCATGCACAGCTGGTCGCCCAGTAACTGGAGGATGCTTCTAGCTAACACACACGCAGGAGCCCGATGGTTCGGTGGGCTGCAGGGCAAGCAGGATGGCACTGAGGCTGAAGAGAGGGAAACCGAGCCTGGATGACACCACCTGCTTCATCTGTCTGAACGTGAGTGCAACAGCGAGAGCCCCATCCGCGCCACAGGGTGGAAGATCTGCTCGGATGGGGCACAGAGCAGCTGGGCAGCACTGAACCAGAGAGTCACAGACCCAGGACCTACCCTGGAGGCCAAGACCATCTGCTGGAAGGGGGACACGCCTCGGCCTTACGCATATAGGCACCAGGTGAGATGGCAGCCAGGATCTCTGGATGTCCTGCCGTGCTCCCACAGACCCAGCTCGGGGTCCGACAGCTCCATACCCAGCGGCCTTCAGAGCACTAACAACTCCGCAAGGAGAGCCAGACACAAGGCGGCAGCTCTCACTGATTTCCACTTGGCTTTTGAGGAAAACTTCAGCCACTTTCATGGGCTCCTCGCTGGAAATTCAATCTTCTTGGGATTTTTCACGATTGTTCTACAATCCCTTCGTGCAGGCACCTGTGAACTACAACCCAAGGAAATTTTTTACTGAGAGGGTGGTTAGATGCTGGAATGGATTGTCCAGGGAGGTGGTGGTGTCACCATCCCTGGAGGTGTTTAAGGAATGGGTGGATGCAGCGCTCCAGGATATGGTCTAGTGGTTAGACACTAGGAGAAAGGGCTGGACTCGATGACCCTGGAGGTCCTTTCCAGCCATGATGATGATTCTATGATTCTATGATTCCCTTCCAGGGACATCCCAACACACATCTTCTGGCCAAAGCTGAGCGCTGAGAGCCCCTTCCACGTAAACCAAGAACCAGAAGGCAGCAGGTGAAAAGAAGATCAGCAGACAGAAACCAGGGTGGTAACTAGAATTAACTTTTTCTTTTTATTTACACCACAAGAATAACAAGTTGTCATAATGTGGTACAAAATACTGGACTCCTAGTAAAGTTGAAATTGAAGTCGGTACTGTCAGAGAAAGACACCATTGGCCAGTAAAAAAACCAAAAAAACCCAAAGAACGATCGAAGAGGGGAGGACAAAGAAAGGCAAAACGAAAGAAACCCCAAATGAAAAAACGAGGATGAGAAAAATATTCCAACTCCACCAAGGGAAAGAAAGGACCGTCAGAAAGTTCAGCACAGAGAATGCTACCATCACTGAAAGTAGGGTCCGTACAATAAGAGTGAAACTGTGTCTACGTTACAGCGTAAACCGGCAGCTGCTACCAATGGTGACGCCATACGGAGCATGTCTAGGTATAAAGTAGAATATAATATAGGTACAACTTTTTGATAACTACATATCTGTTATAAGCTCTCGGGTGAATAATGCTTCAACCCCTCCCCGCCCTGCCCCGTCCCTCCCCACTTTTTTATATATATATTATATATATAAGTTTGTCATCCTCATAAATTGGAAAATAGCGCCTCCACTATGGAGCACAGAAAAGTGTTAACTTATTTTTCTTTCAATAGGATACTTCTTCTCTTTTATTCTCATCAATATCAAAGACAACGCGAGGGCGAGCCGAGAACGGGCTCCGCCCCGTGACAACGAAGAAATGTGTTTTCTCCTCTCCACGTGAAGTCCCGTTTCAAACCACAGTGTTGCACAGTACATGACTGCTTGAAGTGAAACCCAGCAATCACACGCCATGGCAAAGCAGGTTTAGAAAGTGAACGCCGCTGTGCTGGAGAGTTAACGCGTCACAGTCCTCATCTCCTTGAGGATTCAGGACTATGCGTGGTGACAAAGGGTTGTGGCCAACCTCCCCAGCCAACCCAGCTGAGAAATCAAACTGAAACACCAACCCGAAAGGAAAGAGGGGGGGGAAAGAAAAGCGCAGGTGGCTAACGGCGCAGGCGGTTCCGCTTCGCGCGTTCCGCGCGTTTCCCTAAAAACACTGGTTCCACATAAATACAATAAACTCTATTGGCGGTAAGTCGCAAGTGCCACGTAAACGTCTTTGTTTCTCCTCCTTTCTTCTCCAAATGAGAAATGCTTAAGCAGTCCTTCTCACTCACTCTTGTTTTTGAAACAACAGAAAGCACAATTCCTCACCAACTTCAGCGAGACGCAAAAAAACCCCAAGAGGACGAGCGTTCCCGCTCTCCGTCCTTCGTGTGTAGCCGTGTGGGTGTGCGCGTGGGTGGGGGTGCGACAACAACGTCCCAACCTTTAGTCTCCGCAAATGCCACGAGAGGGAAAAAAAAAACCAAACCCAAACCGAACAAATAAAACCCAACAACAGAGTTTCAACAACAACAAAAAACCTGGCTAAAAGAAAATCTCCCCCCCGAAACAACCAAAAGACCCCAACTGAAAAAAAAAAAAAGAACAGAAAGAAAAAACAAACCAAAGAACCGAAACCAACTTAAAAAAAAAAACCCCAAACTGACCCCAAAAAACTGCCCCCAAAACCACAATTTCCTTTGATTTTTTTTTTCTTTTTCCGTTTTCAAAGCTGCCAAGTTTGGCGTGCAAAATCCGTATACGCTAGAAAGACATGCCAACCTTACAGACCATGCAACCTCGAGGTGTAGGAAACTTAAAAAAATATATTCATATATATTTATATATATATTTATATATATCAATGCCCCTAAAAGACGTGGGCCCAAAAAAGTTTACAAAAGGAAGAATGGAATGAGTACGTGACCGCGACCAATAAAAACAACCCCAGGAATGTTCTGTGTCGAAAGTAAAAAACAAAAAAGCCAAAAAAACCCCCCAAAACCAAAGCGACGATCAAAACCCAACGAAAACGACAACCAAACCAAACCCAGACCAAGCCCAATGGCTACTTGTGCACTGCAAACCGGGCCCCGCTTCTCTGTGAAGACCAAGCCGGCATGCTCCTTGCTTTCTGAGCAGGATGCGCCGGGCGGCACCGCACTGGCACGTGGAAGCGTCCTGGGCTCCCGCCCCGCTGGCACAGCCGGCCTACGGCAAAGTCATCTGAAACGAAGAAGCTAATGGCTCCAAAGGTGAAAAGAACCCCGGCGAGCCTCAAAATGAGGGCTCCTTCCCCACTCTCTGCACCCAAAGAGCATCCGTAGCCGGCCCAGCGAGCTGCTGGGACAAATCTGTCTCGCCAGGAGCTTGGAGGAGAGGAGCCGTGACAACCCGGGCACAGCCTTTCCATCCTGGGCAAAGAGCTGAGCAAAAGGATGGAAAGAAATGATGGAAGGTGGACTCCTGACAAGCTCCTCTGATAGCTGGAGAAAAGTGGCTCGGCGCGGCCAGCCAGCAGCTCTCGGGATCTCAAAAAGGAAAAGAGAAAGAAGCTTTGCCACACCGAGGAGAAAAGTAAAAACCCTCCGGGGAAGAGCTGATGACGGAAACATCATGTAAACACGGTGACTGCCTGCAGCGGGGACACAGTGAAAGGACAATCGAAAAGTCAGTCGCCAGATTCATTCTAGATGACAGCAGCAAAGTGGTGGGTTGGACAAAGCCGGCCAAGCCACAGCGCTTGGACACGGGAGGGTTACGTTTAGGGTCTGCCGAGGTGGTCCTACGCGACCGAAGCTCTCTGCGACTCTAGCACATACTTGGGCTTGCAAACCTCAAGTACAGCAGTGTGTGGTTCTGAAACCGTAGGGTGAACCGCGGAGGAAAACAGAGCCTCTCGCACTTGCTCACGCGCACGGTTCTGCTTCAAATCCCTCCTGCGAGCGAGTCCTGAACGGAATGAAAACGGCCACCTCGGGAACTGGAAAAGAACCCCGGAAGTTCCTGGAAGCGACCCCACCAGTCGTCATCGTAACAGAACGGAATCGCTGCTATGATCCAAAGGAAAGCTGCCCTCGGCAGGTGGGACGAGGGGTGTGTGCTGTCCTAAGACGCGTGCCGATGTGCTCTCCTCCAACGGCTTTACGCGGCAGGGCGCTGCTGCTCCTCCACCCCGCGAGCGGGGGCAAAAAAAGACCTTCAGGAAAAAAGTTCCCAGTGATGGGAAGAGGAAGAGGAGAGAAAGAGAGAGAACAAGGAGGTGTGTGTGGGTGGGGTGTGCGTGCAGGTCTGTCTGTCCAGCGGAGAGAAAACACCAGCTGCCCATGAGCGTCCGACAAGCCTTCCCCAAGCGAGCAGGCTGGAGCCGCCGGGGATCCTCGCTATGATCCGCGCTGAGGACAGAGACGTCGCCCATGGGGACGCTGCGGTGTCAAAGGTAAGGAAACTCCTTATTTTCTTTACAACAGCTACTACAGGAGAACTGAGGAAATATACAGTTGGCGGTATGGTACAGAAAGAGCCCATTGCGTTCCCTCCTCCTCGACAAAACGCACCCTCTCCGGCGCAAACCAACTCCGACAGTCTGCCACGATTCCTCACGCCTGCAGAAAGCCGCTCGCTGCGGAAGAGGCTTCAGGAAACGGAATTAAAAACAAAAGAGGAAGAAACAGAAAGGAAGAGAAAGAAACCCAAAAGAAAATACCATTACAAGGCAAGAAAAGAGGGAGGGAGAAGGTTTAGACGCTATTGCCGTTCGGAAACGAAAACCTGCCAAACAGAAGATCAACGTCCGAGTCGCACAAACAAGGCTTCTTGAGGGTGTTGTGAAACATCGATATAAAAATTAACAGCAAATTCATAGGTCTTTGCTATAAAAAACTCATTCTTTTTTTCTTTTGTTTTGTTAGAAAAGGATCACAACTAAAAACCTTAAATTAAAATACAAATGTTTAGGGTAGTTGCCCAGTGGCGAACGTGTTGGCTTTCTGAAAAACTTTCCTGTCGTGTCTCCAAGTCCTCGAGTTTCGACCCGGCTCCTTTCCCCAACAGCGCCTTTTGCGCCCCGAATTCCCCGATCTGTCCCTAGGGAGCTCCCAATGGCTACTGGTCTCGTGTGCATTTATTACTTATCGTCGTCTGTAAATGCATCATAAATATTTTCATCAGTAATTCATAGGAATCTCGGTTTCTACGCCTGGAGTACATCTGGAATATACATTATACACATATATATAGTGATACCTAACAATTTAAGCAAGATCTCATGCTAGCTGCTTTTCATAAAAAGCATTCCAGTCTTAAACCTGCGTTTGTGTCTAATACATGCTTCGACGACCAAATCGAGAAGTTCAATTACTCGATAATGTAGAAGAGAGAAAACACTGGAAAATTTCGTTGTAAAAACGGTTGAATTTCAAAGACCCAACAGTATTTGCCACTTTTTGGCAACTACCTTAATTTTGTTTTTTTCCTGTTTTTTTTTTTTAGCTTTTTTGTTTTTTTTAAACAGCAATGAAAGAAAACAAAAACAAATCCAAACTCGTACACAGTTTTTGGAGACGCTCTGTTCGGCTGATGCCTGCTTCCCGCTACCATGCCAGCACAAGCCAAAAAGTCTTCCTTCCTGATGGCAGTTCTCGGCTTTCCCAACCAGAGGAAAAAGACTCACGAACTGCTTCGTTCTTTGCAGAGTTTGTTTCATTTTGTGTTTTTTGTCTTTTTTTGTGTTTTTTTAATTATTTTTGTATTTACTTAAGGCATTGTTCCTCAAACTTCAGAAAAATCCAGCTGCACCAAATCCATCGATTAAAAAAAAAGGCACAAACTCATCTTCAGATGGCTTTGGAGACAATAAAGCCGACTCCATCCGGGCTACCGATTCCCCCTTTTCTTCTTTCCCGTTCCTTTAGATGTCAGACGAGTCCCTCCTTCCCTGTCCCTCCCCACTAAAAACACACCACCTCCCACTGTTCCGGTTTCGACAAGAAAGTCATTGACTCACAGGCAGGCAAGAGCCAGTTACAAAGTCCAAGAAATGAAACTACAAGATGGGTCGAGTGGTTCAAGCAGAGACTGCTGAATCGTGGATCATCACCTCGTAAGCACCAGTTCTAGGTTAAGGTTTGTTTCGTTTCACGCGTTGTTGGATTTGTGAGATTTCTAAAAATGATTCTCGTTTCTTTCTTTCTGGCAACTCTGCCAAAGACGTGACGGGCGCCGCTCCCCTTTCGACTCCCGGTGAGGACCAGAGGAAGAGTGCCCAGCGTGTCAGTCCTTTACTTGCTCTTCACCAGCACTTCTTCAGCAAAGAGATACCGCAGACGCGTAGAGATAAGGAGAGATTTTGTTTTTCCATTGCTTTGTTTTACGCCTGGTTGTCCTTCCGTATTCTGAAACAACCGTGACAGGACGCAGGAGCAACAAGAGAAAGCTTCCTTGCAGAGCTTCAAGACGAAGACGAACAAACAGGAGAACTCCAGCTCTAAGGTGAATGCTACAGGGGAGGTTCCTCTTCCATGGGTTCATCGTCGGGTCTGAGCAATTTCACGGCCAGGCAGCACAGGAAGGGAGGGAAGAGAGAAAAGAGGGTTGAGCACACCAGAGTTGGAAAATTTTCGGTGCTAAGTCCAACACCTCATGTTCCCACCTTTCTGCCCAGGCAGGCGTGCTCAGCTGGCTCACCTGGAACGAGAACTTGCCATCAAGAAGGGTTGTGAGACACTGGTTGTTTTCACTTGTGCAACATCAACGCTTTTTGCAGCAAAAGCAGTTTCCTCTCACGGTCCGAACCCAAGTTCAGCTCTGGCTGGAGCAGAGGGTTCAGGCACAGCCTGCACCTTACTAAGGTCACACACAGAGTTCACGGCACTGCTGGTCTCCTGCAGCCCAGGAGGGTTTTGTGGAACCCACAGAGAGCAGACAGGAGATGAGGGAAATGTGTGTGCGAAGGTTCAAAGGAGGGGATTAACCCAGAAGGCTGCCTACCACAGCTCCTCCTGCCTGGGCAGACTCCAAGACGTGATGACAACCAGAAGGGAACGCAACTCACCTCTTCTCAGCTGGCTTCACGCCCACTGACAGCGACGCCATGGCTGTTACTGTCTCTGCCTCCTCGTTCTCGCACTTCTGAGCCTCCACTAGGGAGTACCCCACCGTGGAGGCGTAACGCTGGAGCGAGTGCCAATACTTGCCTGGGGGAGAGGTGAGAAGACAGAGTCAGGGCACCTGCACCCTTTTGGGTCCAGCACCGCGCGCCCACTCTCACTTCCAATACATCGGGCACCACGTTAACGCGCAATCGCTCGCTCCAAACCCCAACGCTTCCTCTGTCCAAACCCTGAGGAGCCTTTAGAGCTACGGAACAGACGCGAGAAGGAAGGGTGCGGTCCAGATGTGGACTGCAGAGCTGCGCTCAGGGGCCAGCTGCCATGCTCCTTTTGTGGGCAAGTCACCTAAGACTGAAGAAGCACAAACTGCATTTCAGTTTGATGTCAGCAGCTTCCCACCCTTTTTTCAATGAAGAGAGCACAGAGACAGCTTCAGGGGGAGAGAATAAAGGATGTCTTCTCCATCCCAAGGCAGACCACAGAGACTTGCCAGTACTCAGTAAGTCACATTAAAAAGCCTGTACAGTGAGGGCAGCAGATGCAGAGGAGGGAGTTGTTTTCAAAGCTGTCTGCCTCTCCTGCGCTGGGCAGCAGATCTGAGGGTCCCACTCAAAGTCTCTTTGCTCATTTTCAGAAAAAAAAATCCCCAAAAACCACTGGCTGGCTCAAGGAGCTGCTGGGGTGTCCCATCAGTGCTGAGCCCTCACTGAAGAACAGCTTCTGGAAACAGAATTCTAATTTTTATAGCCACTGGGAATTTTTCAACGGGGAAAAATTAATTGTTTGGCGTATTTTAAGCTACATTTTTACCCTATGAAACGGGAGAACATTCCACACACGTTTGAAGCCAGAAGATGTCAGGAGGTAGTGGTGAAATCCTCATGTTACTCAGGCTCTCTCATTCCATTCCCCGAAAGCTTCAACCACAGTTCTAACCTCCCCAGCCAAACAAACGTAAAATACTGGCAATGCTACACAACAGCCTTCATCCCTCTCTGTTCTAAATTGATGGGGTGCCACAACACCCAGTGACACCTGCTTGGAGAAACCAGTCTTGATTTTGAAGAGATAAGGGCACACTCCACACGCAGAACACGCTGTCCTTCACAGAGGTTCTACAGTTTTGAATACCAACTCCTACTCAAGAAGCCCGAAGGGTGTCCCACAGGGCTGTACTCACTGTGTATCTCAATGACTTTCTCCATCGAATGCACTGCGTTAGGGTTCGCTCTCTGCTGGAAAACCTTTTCTGGAAGAGGTTCAAGCTGAAGAGAGGGAGAGGAACATCGAACAAATGTTATCTCAAGACAGAGGCAAGGCATTAAACATGGCTTAGCAAGTGGCTCTGCGGTGCAAAGCCTCTGCTGGTTCCTATTATCTTCCTTTATATTTAAATACCCCCAGAATTAAGACTTTCTATACCCTGGGGAAATGGTTTTAGACTGGAGGAGAGTAGGTTTAGACTAGATCTTAGGAGGAAGTTCTTAAGTGCAGGGGTGGAGAGACTCTGAAACAGACTGCCCAGAGAGGCTGTGGACACCCTCGCCCGGGAGGTGTTCAAGACCAGGTTGGATGAGACCTTGAGTAACCAGTGTAGTTGAGAGGCTTCTCTGCCCATGGCAGGGAGGGTGGAGTAGATGATCTAGAGACCTTAGAAGGTCTCTTCCAACCTAAACCACTTTACACAGAATCACAGAATCATCATCATGGCTGGAAAGGACCTCCAGGGTCATCGAGTCCAGCCCTTTCTCCTAGTATCTAACTGCTAGACCATATCCCTAAGCACCGCATCCACTCGTTCCTTAAACACCTCCAGAGATGGTGACACCACCACCTCCCTGGGCAACCTATTCCAGTACCTAACCACCCTCTCAGTAAAGAACTTCTTTCTAACATTCAATCTAAACCTCCCCTGACACAACTTGAGGCCATTTCCCCTCGTCCTATCATCACTAATTGGAGAGAAGTCACCAACACCAGCCTTGCTACAACCTCCTTTGAGGTAGCTGCAGAGGGCAATAAGGTCCCCTCTCAGTCTTCTCTTCTCCAGACTAAACAACCCCAGCTCCCTCAGTCTCTCCTCATAGAGCATGTCCTCCAGCACCTTCACCAACTTGGTTGCCCTTCTCTGGACTCGTTCCAGCACCTCAATGTCCTTCCTGTACTGTGGTATCCAAAACTGGACACAGTACTCGAGGTGCGGTCTCACAAGTGCCGAGTACAGGGGCACAATCACCTTCCTGCTCCTACTGGTCATGCCGTTTCCGATACAGGCCAGGATGCCATTGGCCTTCTTGGCCACCTGAGCACACTACTGGCTCATGTTCAGCTGGTGCTCTGGTGATTCTCCACGTGAAGCCTCCTCCACACAGAAGTGCAGCAGCTGCTGGTGTGGATGGTATAAGACACTGTCACACAGCCCAGAACAACAAGGCCAGTGATGCTGGCTGCTTGACGAAGGAGATGTCCAATGCCGATGCAGTATCATCTGGTTCAACCCCTGCTGCAGGCAGCTGGACATCTGCAACTAGAGCATTTTGCTCAGAGCCCCAAAGTCCAACATCATTTCAAATGCTGCCAGTGATGGAGCATCTACCAGCAATCTGGGCAACCTGGGCCAGTGTCTCATCACCCTCAGTGTAAAAAATGTCTTCCTTAAGATCTAGTCTGAATCTCCTCTCTTTTAATTTAAAACCACCACCCCTTGTTCTGCCACAACAGCCCTGCTAAAACAACTGTCCCCATCTTTCTGTCTGTCCCTTTGAGTACTGAAAGGCCACTCTAAGGTCTCCCTGGAGCCTTCTCCAGATTGAATACCCCAAACTCTCTCAGCCAGGTCTCAGAGCAGAGGGGTTCCAGCCTTCCCATCATGTTTCTGGGCTACTCTGGACCCATCCCAACAGGTCCATGCCTTTGCTGTACTGAGGACTCCAGGAAATGCCACTCTAAGAAGTTTCTTTAAGTCTTTGTCCAGATACTCCTCCAGGCTCATCTTCAGTTACACTGGAGCAAAGCTCTGTGGTGTGGATCTATCTGCAAAAGCCTCCATATGAAACCCATACAAGGAGTACGACGCTGATGACTTCTCCCATTTAATTGTGGAGACATCAGGGTGCTCCAGCAGCCAGTGCAGGGGAAAGAAGTGAGAATGAGAGTATGGTGAGAGCAAAGAAATGCCCTCTCATTGCTTGACAGCATTTGCTCTTCCTTTCCAGAAGGTATTTTCCTCTTGCCTGACAGAAAGCTCTGCTTGTATCCACCCCAGCCCAAACAACCTTCAGCAGTCACCACAGAAAAGATGAGATCAACACCCTTGAAAACCACATCCTTCTCTTCAAACCGCTTTTCAGCTGGCTCGTTTGTGAGGTGGGTGCCGCAGAGCAACCAGCCAGAGCTCTTCTGCAAGGAGATGGGAGTTACTTGCTTTCTGTGGATGACACTGGGGAGGATACTGGTTTTCTATCTGCTTGGCAAGTAAGGATGCCCCAGCAGAGCAGTTCTACTTGGCTCATGTGCTTGGCCAATGCCTTGTGTTAGATTCAAGAGCTCAAGACATCTCATAACTAAGTAAATATTCAAGAAAAATCTCTCAGCAGATGTGATGCTTTCCAAGAGCGTAGTTTTTAATCTCATCTTCTTTTTTAATTTCTTCCCCCTCCCCACCTCCACCTCCCAGTTCTCCAATAAGAACATTAATTCACCACAGGCAGGTTGGACATCCAAACCAAAGCACGTCCACAGTTGTTAAATGTATCTGAAAAAGGTGGCCAAGGCACAACCAGAAACACTCCCCAGCAAGGCAGCAGTCATGGTTAATAGTTTAACAAAATAAATCTGTTCAAAGCCACGAGACGTTGCAGCCAAGAGATCTGCTCTTGAGACCACATGGCAGCCATTCGATAGGTACTTCACGAGGACTAGAAATTGCTCCACTCCAGATTTAGTAATTGTGGACTGCACTTTTTAGACATTCTTCACTCCACAAATAATTTTGGTTCAGACTGGCTTCTGTATGACATTAAGTGAAGGGAAAAGCAATTCCTGGACAAATCTTTAAGCAAGAGCTTTCTACTGCGTCTCTGTTGATACTGGTATCAAGCACGCAACATCAGGCACCCCGGCCACATGTATGTGGGAATAATTTTGCAGAATCATTTTGATTCATTTTGGTTGGAAAAGACCTTTAAGACCATCAAGGCAAACCATGAACTCAGCACTGTCAGGTCATCACCAGACCACGTCCCTCAGCACCACATCTACATGGCTTTTTAATCCCTCCAGAGATGGGGACTTCACCACTGCCCTGATCAGCCTATTCCAATGTCTAATGACCCTCTCAGTGAAGAAATTCTTCCTCATGTCCAATGTAAATCCCCCCTGGCACAACCTAAGGTCATTTCTTCTCGTCCTGCCCATTGTTCCTTGGGAGAAGAGACAAATTGCCACCTCACTCCAACCTCCTTTCCGGGAGCTGTAGAGTGCAAGGTCTCCCCAAGCCCCCTGTTCTCCAGGCTAACCATCCCCAATTCCCTCAGCTGCTCCTCAGAGCACCTGTGTGCCAAACCCCTCACCAGCTTTGTTGCCCTTCTTTAGACATGTTCCTGCACCTCAATGTCTTTCTTAGAGTGAGGGGCCCAAAACAGAACCCAGGATTTGAGGCGTGGCCTCCACCGGGGTGCTGGGTACCGGGGGACGATCAGTGCCCTTCTGTCCATCTGGGCACTTTGCTGGCTCATATTTAGCTGCTGTTGGACCAACACATCCAGATCCTTTTCCACCAGGCAGTTTTCAGCCACTCTTCCACAAGCCTGGAGTGTTGCAGGGGGTTGTTGCCACCCAAGTGTAGGACCTGGCACTTGGCCTTGCTGGACCTCATGCCACTGATGAGGGCAATGGTTGTAAGCTGGAACATAGAAGGTTCCACATCAATCTGAGAAGGAACTTCTTCATGGTGAGGGTAACGGAGCACTGGAACAGGCTGCCCAGGGGGGTTGTGGAGTCTCCGTCACTGGAGATATTCAAGACCCGACTGGATGTGTTCCTGTATGACTTGGTCTGGGTGATCCTGCTGTTGCAGGCGGATTGGACTGGATGATCTTTCGAGGTCCCTTCCAATCCGTAGTGATTCTATGATTCTATGACCTTGGCCCATCAATCCAGCCTGTCCAGATCCCCCTGTAAAGTCTCCCTATGCTCAAGCAGATCAACACTCCCACCTCTCTTGGCATCACCTGTAAACCTCCTGAGGGTGAGCTCCCATCTCCTTGTCCAGAGTACGGGTATGAAAAAGATGATGTTAAAGCACGGATCATAAAGAGAACTGCCCAAACACTGAGCCCTGGGGACACCACTTGCGATCCGTGGCCACAGCACAATCCTCTCCCTGAAATGACACTCAGGGACAACAGCCACACCCACCACTCTCCTGGAGAAGGAAAGAAACACCTGTGGGACATTAGGTAGAAGTTTTAAGTGCCCACTTATTATCACCTTCTTGCTTAGCTGGGATGTCTGGTGTCTGACACCAGGCACTTTGGTGTGAAAAAACACAAAGCGTTTGCAGGAGCCACAAACCAGCACTGGAAGTCCTGGTGAACTTCAGGACCACGTCCCAAAACATGCGTCTCCGCGCTCACATCTCCCCAGCACACACATCCCATCACGTGTCTAACACACACCCCTGAAGGGGAAAGGCTGGTGATGCCCATGGTGGAGGGGGCAGCTGCCTGCATGCTACTGCCAGCAGGAGAAGACTGGCAGCTAAACGATCATCACTGGCTCTTCCCTGCATCACGCCTGCCTCTGATTGTTCACGTGTTCTGAAGTCACGTCAGCTTTGCGCCCCTGAATTTCTAACTCAAGCATAATCCCAACATTCTGAAGCGCCAGTTTGACGGTGAATTTGGTAGAGCAGGGTGAATGGTGCCTAATGATCTCAAAGGTCTTTTCCAACCTGGATGGCTCTCTGGTACTAACCCATTCCACATTACAATAACCTGCTGCAAAACTCAAGCCCTGCTTTAATTTCCTGGACAGTTGGGAACAGGCTGCTTTTTCCGAGGCGGGAGTTTTGATCTCTGCCAGCGAATGCAGACGCTTTGGGGACTGGCAGCGTTCCCCTCATTTCCTACCACTTCCCCATGTAAACTCCAGCCCCACTCCTCCGCCAGCAAAGCTCCCGCCCCGTGGCCCGTCGCCGGCCGCAGCTGCCTGGCCATGTGGACATCGGCAAAGTCGTCTCACGCTGTAGATCAAACTTCATCAAAGGGCTGCGGGGCAGAGCAGCAGCCGTTCCCTCCGACTTCCTTGCGTTAAAAAGATTTTATAAAAAGACCTTGATAAAACTTCTGTTTCCTGTTTTTTGATGTGCGGGTAGGTCAGGGGATGTTACCGCGGTATCTGCGCAGCCCTACAGCCCATCTAGGACTAGAGAGAACAGGTCCATCTTTAAGTGTTTTAAAAGCTGACCTGATTCAGTGATTATAGAAAGCCTCAGATACTTTTTTTTTACCTTTCAGGACCTATATTCACTCTGCTAAACGAAACCACTCGTGCAGCTGTCAATCTCCAAGCTATTGGTTCCAAACACGCCTGTGGCTTGGACCAAGCGCCTGTTGAGCGCACACAGACCCTCACTCCACATCACAGCCACCCGCCTGTGTCGCAGAGCCTGTTGAGCAAGAAGGATGACATCCTTCACACCTTCTGTCCTCTGTCTCCCCTTCAAAGCGCATCCTGCCATTAGAGCCAGCGGCATCCCAAGGTGGCTGGAGCTAAAGGAACCGGTGGTGGTGACAACAGTGCCGTCAGCTGTCAGCCCGGGAGAGAGGGGCGCTGCAATAAAACCTTTGTTGCTTTTGTGCTGATGTAGCAGCTGGCTCCTGAGCTCCGAGAGCCTTATCAGCACTGCCTGGCCAAAGCCAAGTAGCAGATGTTCTCTGGATGCTCGGAGATAGGATGCTGGCGATTGAAGCAGATGCTCTTGATGAATCCCAGCTGTTTTACGGACTGCTTCACAAGATTTCCCCAGGCACTGTCGTCTTTTGCATGGAACGTGGCTGCTACGAGACAGAGCACTCCTACAGCAGGCTGGAAGTCAAGCACAGCCAACCTGCTCCTCCCTGCAGAACCAAGTTTCCTGCTCCAGCTTCCCAGACGTGAGAAAGGCTGATGGTGACCAAACTGTGAGTCTGAGCAAGTCTGCTCATGTCAGCTGATCATCACCCCCAGATGTCACCTCCTGTTGGGGACAGATCTAGAGCTCAAATACTACTTGGTTTCTCCTCTCTGGTGCTGCATCTTCGGGTATTGATCACACACCTTTCCTCATCTCCTGCCTCAAGGGACTCTTCAGCAAAAGGTAGAGCTAAGAAACCATGGTCGTCCTCTCCAAGGCAGGAGAAAAGTTTATGAGGAAGCTCCTTTGTTCACCATCGACAGGCAGGCAGATGCCTGGTGGAAGAGAATTCCACTGGGCTCCTCTCAGCAGCTTCCCTGTGTCCCTGTTTCTCCGACTGTGGCCTTCTAAGATCTGCTTATTTCTGTTAGCACTGAGGGCAATTTCTTCATTAAAGAGACAGCCTGAACATACCCAAACAGACTAGCCAAGCCATTAATGCTACCCAAGCCTTCACGGCCATCTGCAACCGTTGGTTTTTCCCCATGGGGGATATTTTTAGTGGCCTAAGGAATCACACTGTGCTGTTGTTTCACTTTGTGCCGACAATCCTCAACGGTTGTTTTGAACAGCTCCAGAGCTCCTGGCAGATACTGCATGGGGACTGTACCCAGGGCTGTAGCCTGAGCAAGCACCTGTTTCTCTGAGCAAGGTGGAAAATTACAGCAAGTCACTTCTGCTGTCTGTTACGCCCATCCAAGACTCAACCACGCGTACTGCATGTGGAGAACATGTGTCCAGCAATGACCAGTGAACTTCACCCAAACTAACCAGTTACTCATCATCAAACGCTCACACATTATACAGAAACATGCTTCCTCAACGCAAGAGTTTGCAAAGGTAGAGACAGCAGAGGAACAAGCCTGGGATTTCACTGACAAGAAGTCATCCCTGTATCAGTTCTGCCCCGCCATGTTCCCGCAGTACATGACACTGAACCCCACAAGGCCAACAACATGAAAGCGTCACTGCTACGAGTTTTTAACTGTCAGCCACAATGGATGCTGCTGCTCATCTGGGACCAGCTAGAGCTGACGCCAGGCAGCATCAGGGAGGACGGGCGTGAGGACTCAGGAAAGCGTAAACACCTAAAATTCCTGCTGCAGGACCATAACCTTGGTATCACCAGAACCCAAACCTAGGTTGACTTGCGGTGACACACCCTGGCCTTTCCAAGCCAACTCCTGTGACACAGTTGGGGCTTTTTGAGTATGGCAAGGTGTGAAGACAGTAAATGAAACACATGGAACCAAACCCAACGTCAAGCTAGTTGTCCAACACTGCAGTGTGAGAGGGGGTGCAAAGACAAGGGAAGGCTCAGACAATGACTTCAGAAGGAAATAAACCAATTAGTCATTTTCCACAGAAACACAGAATAAACCCAAGCTCAGCTCTTTCAAGCCTTACAACACAGACTACAGGTAGATTTCAAACAAATGAAGCATGCACTCTGAGAACCAGCACGCGTCAAAGACACAACATGGTGACAAAAACTTAGGGGATTGACTCTTTTTGAGGAGGAGACGCCCAAACTGAAGAGGGGTAGAGGTTCTGCCTGTCTCTGTACCTCGTTTCCCAGAAGAGCAGACACACATGCTTCGGAGGCATCGCATATGGCCGTCAGGTCGTGGCCTCCTTCAAGGGCCAGGACGATGCGACCCCCGGCCAGGCCCATCAGCTGCTTCGTCAGGTACCCGAAGCCTGTAATGAGGGGAAAAAGAGGAAATGCAGGAGAAGGGCAAAGGTTGGGGCTGGAATCAAGCTCCTGGCAAAGGATCAAAGAATTACAGAAAGGAATTACATCACATTAAAAGAACCACAAGGGATCTGAAAGGACTCAACGCATAATATAAGCCAGGCTGGATTTTAATACAGTCGCTGCAGAACTCCAGCCACAGTTGTTCGGCCGTGCACGGAGAGATGGAGCCGCATCTCCTCCACGAGCTGGAGTTTACCCCAGGTGAGAGGAGCAGCCATTCTCTCTACCACTGCCCAGCACCCCAAATCAAACATACCACCAAGTATCTCCTCTCGATGGAACAAAAGAAGGTGGAAAGAGGCAGCTTTCTGCTCAGTTCTGGAAGTCAGAGCAGCCATGGAGGAGGGAGAAGGGGAAATTGCTGCTGGTGCTTTTAGTCGTGACAGCAACATCGCAGTGCCCCAGAGATATCTGACATCCAGGTCTTAACAGACGTTTCTTCCCGTATATAATACGCTATTAAAATTCTTGGGCCAGCCGGGACTTTGATCACACGACACACAATACATTTCTACCCTTTAAACAAAACAGAACCAGGCTGAAAGGACTTCAAAATGTGTCCTCAAAGCAACTTTCCCCCTCCAAGAGGGAAAAAAAGAAGAAGAAAGAAAAATCCCAACAGACGAAAGCCCAGGGTACGTCCACCCTGCCTCCACACGGCAGGCTCTCTGCTCTCTGTTTCGCAGCGACTCCCACGAGCGCGTCTGCAAACTGGTGAATTAACAGCCAGATAAAAAGAGTCGAGGCTGAGCCCGTAACTGCTCTGCCAGACTCACAGAGCATGGGAAGTTCAGCAGGCAGGTAAACAAGAGCTTCTCATTACAAAGTGTCTCTGGATATCTTAAAAAACTTGCCTCTTGTAAATCTACTTTGCTTTATTCTTGTACCCAGTTTATAGGCTGAGCTACGTTACGAGGTTCTGAAGTTTGCTGTCGAGAATAAGTTTCCTGTCTGAAACAAACTCTTAAAAAAACAGAAGTCAAATCCTTCAAGAAAAACTGAATTCTTGATTGACTTCAGTCAAACGGTTCCAGATAAACACAGTAGTCGGGGGGGATTTCACTGCATCTCCCACGTAATGCAAAACATCACGGATTCAAAGTTAAAAAGAGGTTCTTCTGAGCCCAAATGATTCCTTCAAAGCTGGAGAACAAAAATATTCTGCTCAGATTTTTTGGTAAGGTCTCCTGAAGGAAGAAACAGACTTCCACCCGCATGGAGAGCAAGGAGCACTGTTGACATCTGGCATTACCTCTTCCTGTAATTTGGCATTAAAACGAGCGTAACTCTCATTCAGCAGCTGACGTCGGCAGAGAAGTGACTAGAGATGAAAGATGAGGATAACTTCCCTGCATAATTGATTTGCACTCAAAACAGAAACCTGTAATGCTTCAAAAGAAAGTATTTATGATGCAGTGACCAAACACATGGACATCTGAAGAAAAAGGCTGACGATTCTGCCACTGGAACCAACGACCCCAAAATCTACAACCTGGAAAGGCTCTACTCTAGTCACCAATACAGCAGCACTTTACACCAGTTTGGGATCTCTACACTTGTAAACCCCCAACTTACATTTTGCTGATAGATTATATCCTCCAAGAGGTGTGGGATGGCCCTCCACGGCATCGAAACCAGACGACACCAGCACGACATCTGGGGCAAATTCGTTGGCGATGGGCATTACTACCGTTCTGCAACAGAAAATTTAACCATGGCAGACACATCACTTTGCCTCTTGACTGAAACCATCTTGCACAAACTTGCCATCGAACCTCGTACTGCTACTCCTCGGTGGCCAAGCCCCTCTCCTGCTTTCTGACAAGGCGAGAGCCTGGCTGGCTGCACAGCTCATGCAGTTCTAAGGCTAATAAGCTCCTGTTCGTTTTTGCAGCGAGGTCTATTAACTCCTCCGTCAGTAAAGTCACGTCTTGGCCAGGGAAATAAAGTGCCATATGCCGTGTTCCACAGCTGTGATAATACCTTGCTTTACACACAGGGCACAAGGGGATAAGGAGGAAACAAGGGGGCACCTGGCACAGGATGTAAGTCCACCTGGGAAAACTGTCTGACAGTAATCTCAGCTCGTGGCCCTCGTCTCCTGGTAAATCCTTTGGCTTCTGCAGCACCAGCAAAGATAGTTAGCTCTTCTCTGCTGCCATAACGAAAGATTGGGGATGTCATGTGGCACAAAAAGCTTTGATATACAACTATCCCACCCAAACAAACCTCTCTGAACCTGTCTGCCACCCTTTGACATTTTGTTTGCTAGAAAATGGATTTGCATCTATAAACTGGTATTTAAATGACACAAGAGGTCTGTGTCTCTGGTTCCTCAGCAAAAGGCCTTTGCCCTCTGGTTTCTCTCTTCAACCTTCTCAATTTCTGTTCAGCTCCTATGTGAGGGTTGGCAAACACCCCATTTCCCAGTTCAAGATGCCAACTAAGAAAAACTGGAAAGTTGAGCAGAGAGCAAGGAATTTCTTCTTTGTAGAGCACGGAGCTTCTTGATAAACATGATGCAGACACCCACAACCTCTTGAAAACCTGCTACAAACACCTTCTGGTGCCTTCAGTTCACACAGGGGTTGAAAGCTGTTTTGGATTTTCTGATGGGTGAAGGTGCACAGAGCGCACAGTCCTGTACTTAAAGTTTTCCAAATAATGTTCTTTTTTCCATAATAAATGTAGCCACTGCACCTTGGATGTAGCCCTAGGACAACCTGACCAATGTCATCCCTTGCTGCTATTGAAGACAACAGTATCACCCCATCTCCCCACGCTAGGAGAGATTAACCCCGGTAAGATTAACTTTGCAAAGCGTGAACTGAAGTTACTCATCTCACAGAATCATAGAATCATTAGGGATTGGAAGGGACCTCAAAAGACCATCTAGTTCAACCCCAAAAAGCACAAACCTGAAAGTATGTCTGCATGCATGAGAACTTTGCTCTTCTTGAGTACCACCATTATGTCCAAAACCCAGAAGAGCCCAGAAAGGTCTGTTTACTGCTGGCATTGCTCAGGTGCTACCAAGACACTCACAAAAATCCCCATCTCTTCTTATGACAAGCCATAAGCCACCTTCTAGACTCAGCAACTTGTAGGAGCCCCAACACCAACCTGAGCTCATACAAAAAAAAGATCTAATTTCCTTTTAATTCTGGCAAAACCTGAAAGAGGGAATTTTGATTTTTTTTTCCTTCAGATGACACGATCATTGTGTTCTGTCCTCAGGGAGATGGCTGCATGAGGAAGACAAAACAGCTCCGTTTTTGCTGATGGCTTTCCAGTTGACAAAGACCTGCTTGGTGGAACCCACAGAGGTTTGAAGCAGAAACCACCTCCTTCACAAAGGACTAAAGCAGCAGTTTCGAAGCAAGTGCATGTGGCAGAAGGATTCTTTCCCCTCTGAGCTTTTAAGTACTGCTGAGCTCTTTAATTTCTAACCAAAGGAAAACTGCTAAAATAATAAGATTCCCCCCCCCCCCCCCCC
>VXBP01004365.1:230874-302093 GCA_013400115.1 Rhinopomastus cyanomelas
CCCCCCCCCCCCCCAGTTATGATGCCATAGAAGCTGTTAAACCTCAACTGATGTGTGGCATCACCATAAGTGTGTTGCAAACAAGCCCAGAGCTACACCCCCAAGCTGTGTGAGTAAGGTCTGTCAGCACCGAGCAACTGGCACAACCCCGAACGGGTCACAGTGTCTGGCTATGTGGCAGCTTGTCCACTGATGGCCACACAGGAAGGCACCCAAGGTGACAGTGGGTGAGCAGCACGATGGTGCTGGTAATGCTTAGCTAAAGGTCTCACTGTGGTGACAAGAGTTTGAAGATACCCTCTAGTGGCACAGCCAACACAGGCAGCACCAGGAACTCACTGCAAACCCCGTCCATGTAATTGTTAAGAGAGAAAAAGCAGCGGTTGCTGGTTACCAGTAAATCAACTGGTATTTCACAATCATTAGAAAAAGCTGTTTTGAGGACGTCCAGAGCTCTCTGGGCAGGACGAGGCGACCTTAGAGCTGCAGCTGGTTCCCCAACAAGTGCCTTCAACCCTGAACAAATATTAGTGGTGTACAGTAGATTTTCATCAGGTCCTCCAAAGTCTTAAGAAACCAAATGATGCTTCCAGTGCCTTGGCCAACACAAACTGAAGACCCTTCTCAAATCCAGATTTGAACCCTTCAACCATGACTCCAACCCAAACTCTGAAGAGCTGCTTTTGCTTGACTTTCTCCTAATCCCAGCGTAACACCAGTACTCCAGAGCCACAGTCTCAGCTGTATCTGATGCTTGCCATGCACATAACCAGCTGTAACTCTGGCAGTAAAACCTGACCCAGGAGGACCAAAGCCTTCCTGACTCTCATGGCTCCTACCCTCGTTTGTCATCTCTGATTGGCATAAAACAAAAAGAAAAAAAAGAGACCCACATGTAAACATTTTAGCCTCAAACAAACTCTTTCCAAGTGATGTATTCCTGAGATTTCATCACTCTGGGTTTTCATTTTTCTTGAGCACAGATCAAAACAGCCCCATCGCCGAGATCCATCACAGGAAAGCTTGTGGAACTGTGTCTTTAAACTAACCACTACAGTAGCTGCAGCTACGCACCGTGGAATGAAAGGGTTTGTCACACCGGATGCTCATTCAAGCCACGTGGGATTTTTTTTAAAAACACACGGGTTACCTTTAAATTCCCTAAATTGTATAAGGCTGCTCTGCCTGTGTAACGTAAACCCGCTGATGCGATCCCAGACAAGCCGAGCAGCTAGCACTGATTGCTGCAGGCAGCAAAGGCTACCCGGCACGTTCTGCAATCATTTGGCAGAGAGGAAGAAACCCCCCTACACCATTTCCTATCTATCTTCCAGAAGACTGAATAATTTGTAGTCTGCTCTAGCCAATCCACCAATTAGATGCCTAATGAATGACAGGCAGATTAGAGAACCCGGCAGAGGGGGTTTTGCTCAATTGCAGGAAGCAAATCGGTGAAACTCTGAAGGTTGAGGGCTTTCTTCAGAGACTTCTTCCCACTGTTGGCCATACATACACACATATAGATGTATCTGTATGGCCAACTGCTCCAAAGGCTGATCAGCCTCCTGAAAGCCCTCTTCTTTGTTTCTCCAAGCAGCCATCTCCACGGTATTTCCTGTGTCAACAGGGATTAGAGGTTCAAGGACCAAATCAGCGTTGGGAGAGCATGAAATCTAAAATACAGAAACAACCTTTCCAGGCAAAACACCATCATCTTCCCCTCCCTCCCCTCTTACTCAACTCCTTAAACAGTTTATAGAGTGAAGGAAAAAACAAAATCCCCCCTAAAAGTGGCTCCTGAACTCAGATAACCCTTTTTGAGCAAAGCAAGAGGGACCTTACAAATACTGTCTTGGCCTTTGCTCCTGGCTTAGGTGTTTTAAATAAAAATAAAACTAAGACAGAATGAAGTTTTATATGGAATTACAATTGTAGAAGAGACCTCAGGGTGGGGAAAAAATACTGTCTGAGACAACAGAACTGCTAGAATCATCAGGAAAACTCACGATAAATTCAGAGGAAAGCTGTGGATAACAAGTTAACTTCACTAAGGAGCTGCTGCTCTTGTGGAAGAAGTTTCTAGCTGCAGTCTGCACGCTTTCTGCAGGTCTCTCAGCTGGTTTTGCACATTCTGCTTTGGAGAACATCAGCAGGATTTATAGAAGCAAACGCCACGTTCTGCTCGTGTAACTACTTAAGGAACAGCAGGCCCGGGTGAAAAACCCAACCGACAACCCTCTGAATTTTACAGCTGTTTGTTTCTGTAACTACGGAACAACAGTGATGCCCACCAAGAACCTCTTGATGCGTTAGGGGCTTTTCAATTTGTAGGCCCTGCATTTTTCCTATTAGAGTTGAACGTGTTTCTGTGTAAATCTGGGCTGCACAGATGCTTGGGCAGCAAGTTCAGCCGCGTGACCATCGCCCAGCGAACAGTCAGCTCCATTAGAACGTCAGGCTGTTCCAGACAGGCAGAGCCAACGCTACGGTGGGGTGGAAGAGAGCCAAGCTCACAGCAAAATCCCCACATTCCTTCTGAACACCTTTTTAGCCACCAGGGTGAATCCGCCCGGTGCGTCCTCGAAAAGAAGTCAGTGCAGCAATCACAGCATCACCCCGACCTCGACCTGGGGCAGCCCCGGTGATTTCAGCCCTTGGTTATGAAGACAAGAAATTCTCAGGAGAAACATCAGGGACGCGAGTTCCCATCCTTTCTGCAGGAAGAGTAAAACGATGCTGAAAGAGGGTTTCAGTGCAGGGATATGATGTGTTTCACTAGGACTTATTTATTCACCCATTGGAAGACTAATTATGAGAGCAATCATCTGGGTTACGATGTCATTAGAGCCCACAGTTTATCAAGTCGAGATGCACACTGCCTGTGCTAATGCTATCGGTTTAATCTAGAAAGAGAGCTCCTTCCCTAAAAGCAGGGAAGCACACGAAGAGTTAAGGCTTGGGAAAAAAAACCCCAACAAAAAAAATCCCAAAAAGAAGAAAAAGTATATCAGTATCTTTGCTTAGCTCAAAGGATTTCCACTGATTCCTCTGCAGACTTCAAAGCCTCCTAGTTTGGCATTTGGACTGGTTTGAATTAAAGCTCAGTTTCTCCACTGTGAGTTTCCAAGTTCATGGTGAAAATGCCTGCTGCTTCTGGAGTTCATTATGGCCAATTTTCTTATCTTTTCTTCATCTTAGGTTTGATCCCCAGCAAATGCAACGTGGCATTCGATGGGGTGGAATAACAAGGTGCTGCCTTGAAGGCATGCATTGTCTCGAGGGGCTAACACAAGAAAAGAAGAAAAAGGGGGGAAAAAAAGGATATATGACCCATTCCCTTCACTTTCTAACTCTCAGGGGACTATAAATTGCAAACTTCAAAGCATTATTTTACATTAAAATCAATAGAAAGATTCGGGGTGGGGGGGAAATGTTTTTCAAAGAAGCTGGTTAAGATTTAAAAAGGTCACTTGATAATGTATTATCATGACCAGCCTTGGCACAAGATTAAACAAAAAAGCTTCCAGCTGAAGCTATCGATTGAAGGTGCGCGCACGGGACAGATGACGGGAGGTGGTACCTGGGAGGATGAGCCACGTCGCGTCTCAGCTGCCCAAAACCCTAGCTGTTACCAAGCCCAAACTAAATGCCCCAAATAGCTGCAGTCTCAGGGCAAAAAGACACAGGTGCCTGTCAAGGAATGGCTAGCAAAGGTCTTGCTGAGAAGACTGAGCCGTTTTCCAGGAGCCTTGAAACTCAATCAATATTTAATAGCGAGCGTGCTGCTCTGTCGCAAGCTACGGATTCTCTTTCTAATGAAGAGATCAGTCTTGCTGACTGCTGGGATAAACAGACTTCCACTTTGGAGGAAAGAGCTGCATTCCTGCAAGAGGAATGAAACACTGAGACAAACGACAGTTATTTGACTGGATGTTATTCCGAGTTGCAGATGCTCTTTGAAGGCTTTTTAACGGGCAGGCTGAGGAGCTCCGCGTAACGGAACACAGATCCACGCACAGGGCAGGACAGAAAATAATGCTCCTGTTTTAATGAGATGTTCCATCTGCCTGTCGCCAGGAACCCACATCCCATGCTCTGGCAAGTATGTGTTTCCCTGAATTTATACAGGGTGGTCGCCAGAAACTCACTAAACCTGCTTTGAGGAGCAAAAAGACTTCAACCCGTAATAATTAAAAAAGATGCCAGTTGGAGACGACGGACCCACGGTATGAGGGAAGGAGTGGAACAGGATAGACTAAAAAAAAAAGTCTGTATTTGCAATAATAAATATAATAATAATCCCAACAGGGCAGAGACTTACACTCATTCTGCTGGAAAGCCTGTAAGAAAGGAGAAGCGTGGTCTCACACTGGCCTCTATTCAGTGCCGCACTACTTACAAGTTCTCCTCTACTCTCAGATCACTGAATCATAGAATCATTAAGGTCGGAAGGGACCTCCAATATCATCAAGTCCAACTTGCATCATCTTGTTATTCTGCTACTTGCATAGTTAGATGTCACACCTTCCTTTTCCTGTTCCCTGCAGCTCTGGGAGGCAAACGCATGATTCCAGGCTCACAGCAAGTCCCCAAAACACCAGTGGCTTAAGACCTCCCCACTGGGCTATTGTGCCCACTATCTGCTTGGAGCAGCAAGATGATGCCTGCTTCTCAGAGAAGCTACAGGATGGGTGTGCACGACAGCAGATCAGCTAAAGTGCTTCACGCATCTACTGTGATGATCCTGATATGGGGAGGAAAGTAAGGAGCAGACCAAATAATTCCCTGCAGATACCTCCCTCTGACAACAAGACCAGCAGGACATGAACAAGTTGAGTCAATTAAGCGATTTCATTCACTGCCCCAGCCGCAGACTCAAATTAGGTCATTTTTTTGGAGCGTGCTTGAAAATGCTTGTGCAGCCCAGCACGGTGGTTTAGAGCTGGCTTTACTATTAGTGCTACTCCAGGAGGGTATCTCAGCAACACACTCAGCTACGTAGCTTCGCTCACCTCCGTTAACAGCCTGCCAGCAAGTGGAGGGTGAAATTTATTTAAGAGGTGGCTGTATTTTTAGTTACACAACAGGCTGCTTCTCAGGAAAAACCAGAAACCAGTAAGAAAAGCACAATCGCAACAGCTGAGTCTTTGCAATTTTCAGTTGAACAAGGACACTTAGGTAAATAATGACATCCAAAGCACAGAAGTGAGATACCATCACCTGCAGCACAGCAATCATGCCTCAAGCCTTGGGGCAGCCGCACACCCAAGTTTCTGCTCATGACAACTCGTTCAAAATTTTTCCTGGGTTCTCCTCCCCATCCAAGTGGGTTTGCCCACAGAAATACTCACCCCAAAGAGGTAAAAACAGTTTCAGTCAAAGCAAAAGAGCTTATTCATATTGGTTGACCTTTTCCATTCATGCATCTGGCAGGGCCAAGCAGTGGGCACGTGGATCCCTTAATGTCACAGGTACAATTCTTATGGTCAGGAACATCCTATTTACTTAATTCAGCTCTAGACTTACTGTGGTACCCAAAAAGTAATTTAATTTAGGAACCTTGTACCCCTAAACTCAGCAAGAGAGAAACTCAATACTGAGGAGGGCTACACAAGGAAAATGAAGCCAGTTTAGGTGAAAAGCACGTCTGAAGGAGGAAAACTTCAACATTACCTGAAAGCAGTTAAGTATTCTGTGTCTCCCATCGGTGGATCAAGGCCGCCTGTAAAAGCCATGTTAACATTGAAACCAACTCCTGCTCCTGTGCCAACCTGAAAATGGGAAATGGTGTGTCAATCACACGTGTGGAAACGGCTAACTCCAGCAACACACCTCTGCTGTGCCAGTATTCTTCCAGCTGAATAAGGATTTCGATTCAATAACCTGGGGGCAGTGATGCTCATCTGATCACTTAAAGTGAGCTGGTCCTCAAAGTGTGAAAATAAAGCTCCTCTGTGCTCTGATCTTCCTCGAAGCTGTGGGACCAGTGGTGCTGGACTGCTGCTCACCTCAAAAACACCTCATCAATAACCGTGTCCCTCTCCTGTGCAGATGAACACGTTGCATGCAAGACCTTCCCTTAATTCGTTTTCAGTTTCTTTTTGAAGCATATTTTACATTTCGTTAGTGACAACTGGGGGACCCCCCCCCCAGTTTTAATCAGAGCAAGCTCCCCCTCTGCTGGGGAAATGCACAATTCACAGAAAAGTGATTTCCACTGCTGGAGGGACACGTGGATGGGAAATGTGAGAACATCACCATCTGCACTGACTGTAAATATCTGAGAAAGGGGAAGGCTCAGCAACAGCCGGGGGGTTTCTAGGAGTTTGTTTGCCAATACGGCAACCCAAAAGCCCCTATTCAGTCTCATCACCAAGTAGGGACCCCCAACAGTCTTTGAGCGTGGGCTGGGGGGTCCCTGGGCACCTCAAGGGAGCTGGGCACTATAGTGTCACCGCAAAGGGCTCTGAACTCCTACACACACAGCTTCGGTTGCATTTCCTGTGGATTTATTTTAGGTCTCTCCATATGAAAAAGAACAAAAAACCATTTGAAAATTAATGTGTTATGCAGTTCAGATCACTCAGGTGAGCTAAAGCTGCAGGGTGCTTATCGGACATTCTTCTTCCTTTTTGGTGCTGGCAGAAAAACCCCAGTGTGTTTATGCAGCCACGATGGGCTATTTATCTATCCGCAGCTTCAGCTGAATTTAGTGGAAATTAAAATGGACACAGACCCATGCCTGATGACTAGAAAAGTCTAACATGGGCAGGGAAAGAGCTCTACGAGTTTTCAGCTAAGTATTTCCTACCACTTCCATTTGATGAATCACTCTGGAAGGACAATATTCCCTGCCAATCTAGAGAGAAAGGAAGGATGTAGGATGTAGAACCATCCATCCAGAGTTCAGGGAGAAAGGTCTCCCAGCTTCATTGGTCCAGCATTTCTGCTGCAGGCTCTGAGAAGACCACCAGGAACTGGTGGATTTGGTCCACCAATGGGTGCTCAAATCCCACTGTTAGAGCAGTGAAGTTGGCAGTGCATGATGCTTCAGCAGGGCCAGAAGAATGGGAGATGGATGGGCTCCAAGGCTGTGCCAGGAAACGCAAGTGGTGGCGGCACAGCCCAGGACAACCTGTTCCTCCTGCATCTAAGAAACAGCTTGTGTCTGTAAGAGGGAAATCCTCAGAAGTACACGGAATGCTGGGACAACTGGCAAGAAGCTCCTCTGGAACACGCTGTCACGCTGTTAGCCGGAGAACCTAACTGCACTGGCAAGTCTAAAAACCTTGTCTGGCAGAGGCTCTCCAAGATCTTTCGGGGCACCTGAATCACAGCTCCAAACAGGTCCTATGAAACACAGACAGATGCCACATCAAGCCAGGCTCTTACCTCATCGGGAGCACCACTGCCTGGAAAGAAGTTCCCATCATCATAGCGATGTAGTGAAATGTAGAGTACGTTTGGATCGTTGTAGAAAGCTTGCTGAGTACCGTTCCCATGGTGAACATCCTTCGGGGACAGAGATTGCATTAGATAATGGAGGCTAGCTCCTTAGCAAAAACTCTGATTAAAGTCATCAACTGGGAATTTGGAGGGGTTTTCTTTGCTGTCATCCTTCATTTTCTGTGCTGCTCTGATCTAGGTGAAGCAGTGACTTGCAAATGAGAGTAACCTGCATAGAACTGCTGCCTTCAGCCTACACTCCTTGTTTAACAGAGGGATAAACGAGGGTAAACGTAATCTCCAGCGTGTAGCAAAGCTGAGGACATGATCTGTGTCCTTGGAACTGGATTAGAGTCATAGAATTGTTTAGGTTGGAAAAGACCTGAAGATCACTGAGACCAACTGTCCCAATTCCACTGCTATTAGGAAATGCAGAGGCTGTGCTGGTTTCTCCAGATCTCCATCTGTGGGAATCAGGGTACAGCAGAATTGTGCTGCACCCGACAAGGCTAAACGAGACAAACTCAGATCTCTTCCTGCATCGTTACCCGGTGCAGAAGCTCAGGCTCTCAAAGGATGTACATCCAAAATGCCTCTTTCTTGACTTGAAAACCAGCTGGAAAGTGAGGAGGGTCTCCATCCAGCAGGTAAAAAAGACAAACACATCCACTTGTGGGTCTTGCCCATAGGCGACTTGTGGCAATGTAAGGAAAACTCTTGGCTGATGTGCACCAACTCAAATGGCTTCACAGCCTCATTTTAAAATCCATTCAAAAAAGAGAAAAAAAATGTAAAATCCGTGAGCCACATTTTTCAATCCACACATCACCACAGCAAAATCTCAAACAAGCCCTTTCTCAGCTGCACTGCTCTGTCTGCAGAGGATTTGGCTGCCATGTCCAGTTCAGCGACGGCTTCTGGCTGTCTGCCCGGATGCAGGACACTGAGACCATCCAGACAAATGGTCAAGCTGGGGCAGGCAGCCCAGTCTGTCCCTCTCTGCACCCAGTGCTCACACCTCAAGAAGACAGCCGAGATGGTTTCTAAGTGCTAAGGTGGAAATCTTCTGAAAAGATAACCGCGCCCCAGCAGGATTCGCAGTTACCCATTCACACCGTGTGCTGGGCTTGTTTTAGAAAGTTTGTTAATGGTGATTTTATTCTGAAAACCACGGCCCTGTACAGGATTTCTCTTTTATCCAAACACTTGAATGAAGAAAACCCTGTAAAGCTAACAACACCGTATCCTGGCGCGCGGACAACAGGCATCTTTTTTTTTCACTGACATAAAAAGCCAGGGTTGTCCTTGCAAGAAAAAACCAGTTAATAAGAACCCAACCACCTGCTCTCAAGAAGGGTGAGAACCGGCGTTTACTCACCCAGTCCACTATGAGGATTTTGCTAACGTTAAGCCTTTGCTGGAGCAGCTTGGCTGCGATTGCCACGGAGTTAAAATAGCAGAAACCCCTGGAGACGATGAGAGTGGAGAGACAAGAGGAAAAGGGGAGATGTTAATTCTAGGTTTCCTTGATCCTGATGCATCTGGATACAACACACTAGGAAGAAATGTCTTCTGCTGTCCCTCTTCTCTGACGACCTAACAAACTCCCATTTGAATTTCCAGGTGCAGCTCACACAGCAGACCCCAAAGCGAGCAGACGAAGCCCGGGCGCGTTAACTTACATGGGTGTGCTCTCTTCCGCATGGTGACCCGGGGGCCGAACAACAGCAAATCCATTCTGCACACAAAAAAAATAAGAAAATGAAGAAGTCAGACAGGTAGAAAGGTTTATTGCACCAAGGCAGATGCAGAGGTCGCAGCAGGAAGAGTTAACGCTGCTTTGGAACTACACAGTTCTTCTTGATGGTTTTCTCACCACAGTAGTGAATTATGTTCTCCCTCACTCTGGAAGGGAGAAAACTTCCCCCACATTTTATGAAAACTAGTTGGTAGAGCACTTCCTTTCATCCAGATGAGAAAACATGAAATTCTGCGTGAGGTCACCGCACCCAGCTGAAGGCAGCAGTGACACCCTCATGACAGTGAGCACTGCAAGGGTGACTTCATTTGCTGCTCTGGCTCCTTTTTCCCTTTTAATTAGCGCCTAAGAGCATTCACCAGAAGTCTCTTGTTCACTCGCTGACATCCTCAAAGATTGGTACGACTAAAGCCAGATGGTGCCGTTAAAATGAAGCCAACTGGCCCTCCTGCGTGACACAGTCCTGTGCAGAGCCTGTAGCAAAGTCAAGGGTGATTTTCATACCAACCTTCAGCTCTCCCGTGGCTACTTTGAAAACAAGTTCGATGACACAGCCCACCGCCAGGCGAGCAGCACCGGACGAGTGAACCTCATTCCAAATCGTGTCACTGTCCACCTAAGGGAAAGGCAGATGTTTAGAAGCAGTGAGGACAGCTGGGAAACGGAGACTCGTGCTTTATAAAGAAGTGATTCACACGTACTCGACGCAGAAATGCACTGAATGAACTAATTCTAAACGCCTTGAGCTGATCTTGGCAGTCCCAGGACTGGGACCCCACCGACGACTACAACATTCACCACCACCCAGCGTCCATCCAACTAAACAAGCCTCAAGAGATGGCCAACAGTTCTGACATGCCAGAGGGTCAGTGCCAGAGGACTGAATCCCAGTCTCAATCACTGCACATTTGCAGGTGTCTCCTGTGAACACCACGGTATCAGTATTTCTGGAGGAAACCGATTCCAGATTAAATAAAAAAAGGTTTACAAAACCATTCCATGGTTCTATAAAATGAATCCAACACAATAAAGAAGGATGTTTATAACAGAGGTTTGGAAGATGACTGCCAGGGTAAGGTTTCACTGACAGCAGCTTCCCTGGGGAACCATAAGATTAACCTGTTCTCATCAGCGCTGACAACAGGCCTTCACCATCCAGCTGCTGAAAACAGACATTCACTTCAACGCCACATACATGACACGGCCACTGTCCTCTCTATTTTCCCCTTAAAAATGTGCAAAAGGTCCACAGGCCTGGCAAAGCATTCTGTAGACATCCCCACGCTGTTGCCACACGAGAGCATGTCCTAATCGGCTTTTCCCACGTTAATCCCAACAACCCCGTGAGAACACGACTAGTTTGTGACGAAACATCCATCCTTCTCTTTTTTACAGCCTTTCAGCTACAACCCTGCAGAAAGCAGAGGGAGATGGATGGTTCCTGCAGGGGTGTTTCCAGATCTCCTCTGCTGCACCCTCGGCTGTCTTGCACGGAGTGATGAAAGCCAAGCTTCTTTGCTACTTGCAAGCTTCTTGCTGCCCAGTGTCATGGGGTGACCCTGGACCCCTCTGATGAACGTGGTAGGAGAAATGCAACATTTCTCATTTTGAAGGGTCACCAGTTATTCTTCACATTTTACTGTTTTGAGCATATTTATGGAAACAATGGCAGAAAGAAAGAAGGAGATTCAGTGTTTTGTCTGCTCACTATGGAAAGGAACCACAGAGGAGATCGATCCACCTCCTTCAAGGCTGTGCGAAAGCCACTGGAAATCATTCCAGGCCTGGCACTAGGGACAGGTTCTAGCAGCATCTGGGCAAGAACAACCCCAGGTACCAGTATAGGCTGGGGACTGACCTGTTNCAGTGAGGGTGACAGAGCACTGGAACAGGCTGCCCAGGGGGGTTGTGGAGTCTCCTTCACTGGAGATGTTTAAGACCCGCCTGGATGTCCTGGCAGAGTCACCAAAGTCCTGCCTGTGCTGGGGGGGTTGGAACTGGATGATGGTTCCCTCCAACCCTGAGTGATTCTGATTCCATGGCTTCTCCAATGAAGTGAGTCTGCTCTGGCAGAGGGATTGGACTAGATGATCTTTCGAGGTCCCTTCCAATCCCTGATGATTCTATGATCGACCTCAGATGCTTTTAAGATCAAAGCAAACCAAGAAAGCATTCGGAGAACACCAAAAGGCTGTATCTGTGTGGTAATGCTGCCAGTACACACCTTGTCTGAGACACTGGGGAAAACCACTGAATGGGTGGAAAAGCCTGACAGGGACTATTTGTGATATGAGGGCTGCCCTGGACTTCCACAAATATGGGCAGTAACATGAAACCAGGAGGATGATGGGGCCTGAGTTACGCACAACACCTCCACGAGTGCTGGGTCAGTCCTGCACACATGCAGGAGATGGGACTGATCAGACCACATCCCTCCAAAAGCGTTTAGCAAGGCAGGAAGAAGGTCAAGCTGCTCCTCCTTATCCCAAACCAACATGTTACAGGTCTGCAAGGACCTGTCTTTGGGCTCCTTCTTGTCAGTCCTGTAAAAAAGTGATGGGATGATCAAGCTGCTTTGCAATCAAGGGTTTCAGAAGTCTTCATCTTCAGATCTCCTACCTCCAGTGTCTGTGAGTGGAAGATGCCCAGGGTTTAAACAACAGAGAATACTTAAGGGGTGACCACTGCAGCAACATCAGTCTCACTGCTCAAGTGAGATACAGCTGCACTACGCAGTCTGGGCTGAGCACACCTAACCCATCTTTGCGCACCCCTAACCCATCTTTGTGCACACCTAACCCATCTTTGTGCACACCTAACCCATCTTTGCGCACCCCTAACCCATCTTTGTGCACCCCTAACCCATCTTTGTGCACCCCTAACCCATCTTTGTGCACCCCTAACCCATCTTTGTGCACCCCTAACCCATCTTTGTGCACACCTAACCCATCTTTGTGCACCCCTAACCCATCTTTGCGCACCCCTAACCCACCTTTGCGCACCCCTAACCCATCTTTGCGCACACCTAACCCACCTTTGCGCACCCCTAACCCAACTTTGTGCACCCCTAACCCATCTTTGCGCACCCCTAACCCATCTTTGTGCACCCCTAACCCATCTTTGTGCACCCCTAACCCATCTTTGTGCACCCCTAACCCATCTTTGTGCACACCTAACCCATCTTTGTGCACCCCTAACCCATCTTTGCGCACCCCTAACCCACCTTTGTGCACCCCTTACCCATCTTTGTGCACCCCTAACCCATCATCTTTCTTGGTCTTGAAATTAAACGCGACAGGACACCAGTAGCCAAGAACCTGCTTCTCTGCCTGGCTACAGCAAATCCCAGGTCCCTTCCTGGCTTTACCTAAGAGGCTAACAGATCCTCAGATCTCCTCAGATATCTGTGCCAGCCTTCCCCATAAAACACCCTGAAGTCACTGGTGCCAGAGCCAAGCATTACCACGTTCAGGTCTCTCGATACCTGGAAAAACCAGGCTTTTGTTGGCAGCATTTCAAGAAGAAGAAGGAGGACAAGACAGTTATTACTTCAGCAGCAAGAAATAAAGTACTTAGAAGAAAGTATTCCATCTGCGGTCTAGAAGCACACTGCAAGGACTCGGCACCCCAGCAGGAAGACAACTGGATTCAGGGATGTCCGCTGCCACTTGCAGCCTTTGCATCCCCCACCTCACGTGCAAACACCTTTCAGATAAAGATTTAACTCCCCAGAAGGGAAGGATGTGCGAAGACCACCGGGCCCCACTCCAAGGCAGCACTTCATCCTCTGTGTGACTGGGCTGTAGGTGTTTGAACAGCCACGATGAAGTAGTCGGTGCTCTGCAGCAGTGGAGCACAGGCTCTGCCATGGTGGAAGAAGTGGTTAACGTAGCTCTATGCTGGACTGCTCTGCAGCTCTGAAGCTGCTGCTGTTGGGTGCACAGGCTGCTGTTGACCCTCTATCACTTTTGAATGCTGAAGTTCATTACAGGGGAGACGCTATTTGGCTTTCCCCGCCTGCGAGCTCTTTGATGTGGCTGCCATCACAGGAGTTGCTGCTGGGACAGCACATCAAGCCTTACCATCTGGAAGGACTTTACGGACAGAGGAAGCACATTTCTTGCCTTTTGTTGATCAAGCAGAGCATATTTCTCTTTTTTCCTCCCAAGCTGGAGGATACAACTGCGTCAGAGACACCGAGTCTTCCACATCTGCTGCTGTCAGATGAGGAGCACTTGTCCTGGTCAGCACACTCATTTTCTTGAGAAGAATATGAGGGCCTTGTTCATTCTAATAAAGACACTGCTGCTGCTAGGTGAGCCTGAAGGAAAGCGCTTGGCTCCTTTAGAGGGGAGGAGAGGGAATTCAGTGCCTGGTACCCGCTGCAGGGTCTGGACTTACGCAGCACGTGCTGACACTTGAACATGATGAGAGACTGCAGAAGAGAAAGGTCAACAGCTTGATGCACAAATACCTAAGATGATTCCATCTGAAACTGAAATGAGTTTTTAATTTCTTATAAACTTGAAGTCATTATTAAAACCCACAGTGAGGTTCCTGCTTGCACTCCATACTCTACCAGAAACCAATGTACAGCCAAAATGAACTGAGCATCTCACAGAAGGTTTCATTCATCTTTGCTTTCGCTGGAGAACTATGCAGATAAGAAATTCAGGATGGAGACAGGCTGTACTGCAGCTCCACACCCCACAGTGAGGGGAAGCAAAGGAGCTCTGCTCCTCCCTGTCACTGCTCACTGTCCGACACTGTCTGTGCTGCCATCAGGCTGCCTTTACCTAACCGTGTCTGCTCCTGCTCTAAAGCACTGATTAAACATCTGTGCTCACATTTTGTTCTTCTAAGACTTGCTAATTCGTCTCTTTCATTTATATTCCACAGAAGCCTTTTCCACTGTCTCTGCTCCACGACATTGTGCTTTGCTTGCACGGGCAGAAAACTCCTTCACTTTCCTGAATTCCTAAATTTGCTTGCACGGGTAGAAAATTCCTGAATCTCCTACACTCCAGTAAAGACCTTACAACCCAAAACAGAGTAACAGAAATCAAAACCTTTAAGAGCGGGTTTTTTAAGCTCTAGATCTTTAGATGTTTTTAGAATGTGTGCTGGAAAAGAAAATGCTACACATGAAAAAAGCACCCAAGTTATTAGAGACCGTCAGATCAAATCTCGGAGTGTTTTGAAGAATTTGGATGTAAGTAGGCTGGAACTATTTTGCAGATTTTTCAAAGCTCAAATTCCTTTCTCTGAAAGCTTCTTCTAATTATCCTGGATTAGGTCATGCTCTGGTGCATTAAGTCATACACTAAGGAAAGAGTGTGTGCTGCAGAGAAGTGAAGGTGAGGTCCGAGGTACAGATAACACTTGCTGCACTAGCAGATGCGGCTGAAGATCAGCAGGAATAAATTACTGTTGTTTCAATCAGAGCTCACATCTGTTGATGTAAGTGCTCCTGTGCTTTCTTCTTTCCCTGCTATGAATAGACGTCTGCGGATGCAAGGAGGTTTGTCAGTGTGAGCTGAGGTGATGCGAAGGCTTCCTCGAGTGAAACAAACCGATGAGCTTCAAACCAGCCAAAAATCTACAGGTTTCCAAGCACCAGGGAAAGAAATTACCCTTTTCCTCCTAGATTTCAGGACACTGCAACTTGTTTTCTAAAACGAGAGGTAGAAAGGTGTTATGTGATGAAGCTAGTTGCTCTAAACTTTACTCTTTCTTCTTCACTCCCTTTGATTTCCTTCATCACGCTCACTGGTAAGAATGAGCCCCAGACTTCATCCCTCATCCTGGTGTTTAACAGCTCTTCACGGGCTTCTCCCTCATAAACTGCTCCACGTCACTCTTTCAGATCCATCCATGCTTTTAATCCAGGTACCATTCCCCACGGAAGAGAACTGCCTTGTTTAATCGTTTGCAGAAGTGGGGCTGTTTCAAGCTTTCCAGCTCATCATTTCATCTGACACCCTCAGCTCCTGAATTATAGGAAGCAGCAATCATTCAGCTTTCACCTGCTCCAGCCCAACCCACAGGCATCATTTCACACCCAGCACTGAATACAACGTGCTGCATTGCTGTTTAGTTTCTTGTTTGAAGACCTCTGATCACCTTAATACAATCAAACAACGGACACGCTCTTGTGACCCATCACCCGCATCCCAAGATCTCGGAGAACACACGGGTTTCTCAGGGAGTACCACTCTGACCACTCCTTCCTGTCTTCTAATAAATCCAAACAAGGACTGAGTAATTCATGTTGTTCTACAAATTCTTCAAGACAATTCTTTTTCTTTCCAGCACTGTGTTTGCCCCATCAGGCTCTTCAGGGCAAGTCTCCTCACAAAGCAGTCAGCCAGCTGAGGAGCCACCTAGTCCTGTGGTAAAGACCCGTGAGCATCCCCTGTACTGCACTTATCACTAAGTGACAAAGCCTGAGGAAGTGAAACCTCTCCAGAAATAAACCCTTTCTCCTTTAAAGAAATCATCAGTAGTCAGGATGATGCCCTCTAGATGCTCTGACCACAGAATCATGAAATAATAGAAACACACAATTTAGGATGGGAAAGATCTTTGAGTTCATCCATTAGTCTAACGACACAAACCCTACCGCTAGACTATGTCCTTAAGCTCCAGATCTACGTGACTTAATCATGTGCCCCTAATGTTCCTTCACCATCAGGAAAATATTCACCAGCATGAAGCAACTGGAGTCCACACAAACTTCTTAGAGCATCAGGGCTGCCACTCCACAACCGTCTCCACTTGTAAGCAATGAGTGACGACGCTCTCAAAGCAGTAAGACACTCTCAGCAGTGAGTGATGTTCTACCAACCTGGTGATCTTGAGTGAAAAAAGCCATGAGCAAAAAATGTTGAGCACTTAAAAAAATCCTACATGGCCACCTCGCAGCCTGGAAACGGCCAGCCAAGCAGCAGCAGCAAAACATCCCTTAAGCAATTTTACTAGAACAATTTGAAATAATTTCATTATACCGCAGCGAGCACTCCATCTCCCAGCAGTATTCACATGTCGAAACGTCTCAGATTCACATTACACCTCCTCTCAACACTCAAACTCTTCCCCACTGACGTTCTACCCCAGGCTCTGATTTCTGTAAATTATTTTTTCCTGATTTCCTTGACAAAACAATAATATCACACGCGTCTCAAAAACGTCTCGTCATCCTCTTTGGTGAAGAAAATAGCTTGAGTTTTCAGCTGCTACTGAAGGGTCCCAGCTAAGACCCCACCACAGGGCTGCTTCCGACCGCTTTCCCACATTAAATCAAACGAAGAGCAACTTGTCCTGTGGAACTGGCCGGCTAACAAAGACGAGTTTTGCTCCTGCTTCCTCAACAAACACCCCATGTTGTGAGGCCACACTTTGAAAGACAGTAGGAAACTGGGTCGAAAGGGACTCTGTCTCCTTGATCCCAAAGGAGATGGTCTACACAGAAGCCCACCCATACCAGGTACTTCATGCCCCACAGCCCGTTGTTCCGTACCGCAGCCTCACTTTCCCTACAAATATTGTTTGGGGGTGTCTGTACCCCTCAGCGAAAGCAGGGATGTGTGTGTTTTCCTGCACCAGCCACAAAAGCAGAATGGTCAGTCCTGGGACAACTGGGGAAAGAGACTGGAAATAGGAAAATCATGGAAAGGCATTTGCATGGAAAAATCCCTCAAACAGTTGATTATTAGGAAACGACTGCTTTGGGAAGGTTTTCCTAAAAACATTAGAACTGCCCGTTAAGAGCACTAAAACACGGTGCGAAAGGCGGAGTATGTTTGGCATTTACGGGTCGGTGGAGACAACGGAGCAGCAAGTTAAGAGCAACCCCATCTTTGTGAACACCGGCACCGCGGCACTTCCTGCCTCGACCGAGGATTCAACACAAGGTTTCTGGGACAGCGCGCGGCTCAGGCACTGTCTCCGCTCGTTACCATTCAGTCTTCGTTTGCAAATGGTAATTTCTTAGCTTTGAATGGCAAGCCTGACTGCAGGGCAGAGTAAATCCAAACCTTTTCAAGTCCAGCCAAAAATTTGCCATGAATTAGGAGACTGCGGCATATTTACAATACAAAATAAAATATCTCTACAAGTGCTCAGTAGGAATAGACGACGATTATTCTTTTCCTCTTCCCCCCCCCCCAGCTTTTTTTGGTGACAGGATAATTTTCAAAGCGGTGATTTTGCAAAGTCTCAGGAAGAAAACAATTTCGTTTCATTTCCATAACAGAATCCAGACCTCTAAATTCAATCTCACGAGCTACAATTATGCACAAGGACTACCACTGTGAATTTTCAAACACAATGCCTTTTATTGTCTCTCCTCATTCTTTTCCCTTCCTGTTCGCCGAGATTTTCTCTACTGTCACCCTCCACAGAAACTTTAGAGCAGAAAGTCTGACTTGAAAGGAAAACTTTCAAGTTTTCAGGCTTCAAAGGAAAAGAAGGGAAACCTTCAGCACAAGGTATTTGAATGGTATTTGGGGTTTGGTTAGGGGTTTTTTTCAGCCTTACGTGAACAAACAACAGCAATGACAAGTGTTTTCATTATGCGGGATCTTGACAGATGAAAACTAATGTTCAGCCTTTCCACAACAGATGGAGGGATTATTTCAGTCACCTCCTTCAGAGCCCAGGCGTGCTTGTCCCGGAGCTCGAGAAATGCAAAGATGCCCAGCACCAAAACCCGCGGTTGCCTTGTGCCGCATCGCTTGTGAGGAATCTCACTCGAGGACAGTAACGTAGCCCAGACTCACCTGCAGCAGTTTACTGTTTGTGGGGACTCCCCAAGTATTTTATTAATGTGGCTTCCACCCGGGCGAGGGGGCAAGAGGCTCTGAAGCACAAATAGTGCAGATGAAACACCTACACGGCACAAGCAGCTTGGAAAGCACATCTTGCTTTCTGCACAGAGAGCATTCTTGGATGCACGGGTGGGTTTTCAATGCAGAAACCCCAAAGCCATTAAACACTGCTGCCTGGGAAATGAGGTTTCTCCTCCTAAAAGCCAGAGATGAAACATGCCTGTGAATGTCTTACACACTTCAGCTCCCCAAAATAGTTTCAAACTCTTCACGCTGCTTTTGAAGAAAGGCACGTGAGGCTGTTGCTGCAACCCTGCACCCCAGGCAGACCCTGTTTATGGGGAACATCTGGTTGCAATTACCCACTTGATGGAATGCAAAGCAACAATTTTTGTTACCGATGGGACTGGGAGAACAAACAGGACATTATTTACACATTAAAGGGAGTACTCACCCCGACACCACCGCAAGGAAGCCTGACAAACATCGACGTTAGAGAACCTGTAGGAAAGAAAACACCGGACCCCGTTAAGTCAAAAAGTCAAAGTTCACCAGACTTTGGTCCAATTTTACTGCAGTGCTGCGGGGTCGGTAACAAACTGGGGCTTTCTTGCCCCTTTCAGGAAGCTCACAGCCAACTCCGTTACATTACAACACACGTGTGCAGCACGTACTCACTTGGGCTTGTTCAAAAGCCTTCCTGGTGCAAAAGGCTCCTGTAAATCACTTGTTTTTATGCAAGATTTGTGTGCTTTCCCACATTTCAAGCAACCGTGTTGGCTGCAAATGATTGAGGTGACTGCTCCACGTGTCTTCTCAGATGTACGTTTGAACCCCTTTCAGCTGAAGGAGGATGAGAACTCGTAAAACCACCCTGACTATCAGTCATCTGCAGTTACTAGAAGACTTGGGAGCACATGAGCTTCATGAAAGAGTGAGACAAAAAACCAACTGGTGATGAGCAAAGAAAACGTGTTTTGACTGAAAGAGCCAAACTAACATGAAGAGTTTGACAAAAACAGAGCAAAACATCTGTGGGGCTGATTTTGCAGCTGTAAGAACTGTAACAGCGCTTTGTGGGTTTGCATATGGGAAAATTATCCTCCATTCAAAATTCTGCTGCTTTATAAACCACACGCTGGAACAAGTACATGCTGTCTCCCATCCATCACCACCCTACGTGTAGGACTTGTACATGCCCCTACGTAGCACAGGCAAGCAGGCAGAAGGAAGTATGTGCATGAAAACACTGCGAAAGACCTGGAGTACACTGCCTGAGACTTGTTTGCCCAAGACTTAGTGAGAACTAACGGTGAAATAAACTGTGCTGAGATTTCCCCCCCTACCAAATCAGGTTCATGTCTATACAGAAAGAATAAATTCCCTTAAATGCTAACTAGCAGGCTGGTGGAGTGTGAATCAGCCCTGACAGCAGGCAGACGCTCCTGAGGACCGCGCCGGTGTCAAACGCATCGTAGCCACATTCATTACCCCCGTGACTGAACGCGGAGTTAATGCATCTGTATTATTAATCTGAGTGCACAGCTAGATTCACTCTTAGATTAGATCCACATGAAAGTGCTTAGACCATCCTGCCTCAGACCTCCTGTCACATCTTTCATGGCTAATCTGCCCATTACTTCAGTATTTATCTTCTTGACAACAATTTATGATTGCTTTCTGCAAATTAAAAGCAGCCTTATTTGCCTACGTTTTAACTTGTTCAACAGGTTCCAAAGCTTTACACTGTCAGAGGAGAGATGGATTCTGTATTCTTCATCCTCAGCCTTTCAAGGTCTGTAGCAACACTTCCAGGGGTACAGCTGGGCAACCTGCCTTAAGGACCACCACCTTGAAACCCCTCTGATACAGGATGGCAAAGCACATTTTTGTGATGCTCAGGGTTCTCCTGGGGAAAAGAACTTCAGTATCAGTGGTGGGTTTCCAGCGAAGACTCTCATGCTGTGCCCTTTGAGGAAAGGGCAAGACTCCAATGTAAGGTGCCACAGGAGAACTCAGCAGAGCCACAGTGCGTCCTGCTCGCAATCCAGAAAACCTGTTTAACCCCTTCTCACTCTTTCCTGAAGAGCTGCCAGATGAAGGGACGTCCCCCTTAGTGTTTGCAGAAGCTTAAAAAGAAACATCCCCTGTTTTCATCCCTCAGCTTTACAAGCTTTTTCTTCTAGGCTGAGGTTTCTCATGGCTTTTCTTCCTCCTAGACACATCAAAGCCAGAGAGTTTACACAGCGTGTGCCGCCGGAGTCATACACATGTCAAGACGCTCAGGTCTAACCAACTCACATTTGCATACGTGAGCCTCCCACAAAGCCTTGGTCTCAGACTTCAAACCTGCCATATATTTACCCTCTAACATATTCAAAAGAAACACCCAAAGCTGTTTGGTAAAGTAAAACCCTTTTACACTCTCACCAGGAGAGGATGCAGCAGAGGGCTCTGCTTGCAGGTGTGTTCAGCTCTATGCACAGTGCACACCCCGAGGTGTTCTGGGGGGGTTTCCCCAATGCAGCAGTGGCTCTTAACTTTGCATGGCTCCAGCACAGGGGAATCCATCGTGTTAAGAAACTGCTTAGTGGGCCATTAGGGTCCTTCCCACCCTATTCCCAAAGGAGAAGTCCTCCCTAGGTGCTATGCAGATATCCCAGCCAGGATCACTCCTCTTGTCATTTGGCTCTCTGTGCTGTCCCTGCAGACCCCTAGATGTCAAGCTGAAGACTTATTTTTTGGTGCCTGTTTGGATAACTGGCAGTCATGTGGAATGGTGAAGCTGTTTGCACAAGTGTCAGTGCCAGTTCCACACGCAACGGGAGGACAACCAGGCAGTTAGGAAAAGGCAGTCCACTGCTGGCTGGGCAAAGACGGTCATGGGAGCTGGCAGCGAGTCTCACTGTAGCAGTTCAAAGTTAAAAAAGGCGCCATTTGGTTTAGGAAACAAGGTCTAAGCCCAGCTCCGGGCTTCTGGAAAGCCCTTCCTACTGGAAATCTTGGGGATCTGACCTTCTGCCTTGCCCTTGGCAACTCAGTCTTCTTTGTAAATTGCATCCAAATAAACTGTTGCTGTCTCCAAACACATCTGTGGAACTATTGACATGGATTGTGCCAAGAGTCAAAGAGGGAGTAGAAACCTATCTCAAGAGGATCTCACAATTGAATGGGCAGCAAACACGCAGTGCTTTCACAGACCAGCCTAAAATCTACCTTACAAGGGGTACCTCCTAATGGAGAGGGTTGAGGGTGACCCACTGCCTGCTCAGTGGCTCCATGCAGATGACAACCACTGCCAAAAGCTAGCGAACCAATGGGTCAGACTGCCTGGATCCCATCAGAGCAGAGGGCCAGAACACACGTCCTCATGCACCTTCAGCACTATGGATCAAGAACACAGCAAGAAGTTCCTCACTGTGAAGGTGGTGAGGCACCGGAACAGCTTGGTCAGAGATGCTGTGGATGCTCCATCCCTGGATGTGTTCAAGGCCAGGCTGGATGGGGCCCTGGGCAAGGGGGTTGGAACTCGATGATCTTTAAGGTCCCTTCCAACCCAAATTATTCCATGATTCTGTGAATTTGCTGAGAAATCAGTCAGCATGAGGGTGGCACAACTGCAAATGAGGAATCTTCTCAGACCTACCAGGGAAGATTCATGTGCTGCTTCTTTAGATGAGTGGATACACCCTAAGCAAGGTGGAAGTTTTACACTACCAGGGATATGACATCATAGATTCTTTAAACTTTACACACAAATTGCTCTGTCTTTCAGCCAGTTCACTTTTCCTTTCTGTGAGTTTTAAGGAGATGTTAAGTTAGCTACAAATGCAGCGCTAACTGCGTGGTCAAACAACCAACTGATGGCTTTCCTCTTTGAGTATGTTGCAAAAGTCTTTCCAGTTCTACTACATCCTGCAGGCCATCAAGTTAATCCTCTTTTTATATCATCCAAAGTCAAGCTAATCCCAAAATAAACTTTCCCAACTTCTAGACTCCACAACTGTCTTTCTGCTGATTGCCACGTGACAACTTGCCAAACTGCTCCTCCAGCCTATCACCTACTGTGGCTAAAAGGCACAAAATAAAGGGAGGATACGCCGTCTCCATGGAGGTAAGGTGCTAAAATCAGTGTGATTTGGTTGCTGTGGGGGTTGGTTATCTGAACAACCATCCTCTGCATTTTTTGTAAGGGAAATGCCTGTTTTTATGACAGATGCAGCCCAGTTTCTAGAAGATCCAGTGAAAGGGATAAACATTCTTACTCCAAATTAAACAAATGTAAGACTATCTAAGAGTTCCCTGCATCTCTCCTGTAGATTATCCATACAAAACTGACAGCTGTTTGTTGATGTCTATGCAGCTGGTTGGTGCTGCAGATCCAGGTCCTTTGTAGGGTGTTCCAGTCCCCATCTTGGAATGAGTAAGTTTAGAACATGCAGAGAAGATCATCCAAGGATAAAATGTCTCAGTCACCATCTCTCCTCAGGGAAATGTTCAAACCAGGTTTTGAAGGCATTAAAGAAATGAAGTTCTAGCTATCCAGGGTTTAAGGATCTACTTGAAGAGAGAGAGATGTATCGACTCTCAGCAGACATTGAATAGACATGGGAAGAACCCTCTTGGGAATTCCTAGAGCTAAGGACGGGGGGAGCTTCATGCCTTGCCTTTCATACTGCTTCTGTGAAGTATTTGCCAGAGTCAGGGTTGAGGACAGTAGTGGGTGTGCTGGAGGACAGAAAGAGGACCCCTGCCCACAGGGAACAATACCTAGAAGTTTCTTGCTGTCCAGTTTCTGTCTGTTCAGAGGGTTAGTGCCGTACAGCAGTGTATGGGCTTCCGAGTGAACAGTCTGCAGCTCTTCTAGAGTTGCTTTTCTCCCACGAATGCACTGGAAGAGGAATAAAAATGAGTGATGAAACCACCAATTAACTACTTAACTCTCATTAAATACCATTTAATTTCCCTTAGTAAATCATAAAGCAAACAACCAAAATGGGTTCTTAGGCAGAAAAATTCATTGTAGAACAGCTCTCGGTTTAATCCCCTAACCAAGACACTAGCTTTGCAGATATAGTCACCCTCATATTTATCTATAGTTGTTTTAAAAATATTTAGAATCATTAGGGATTGGAAGGGGCCTCGAAATATCATCTAGTCCAATCCCCCCTGCCACAGCAGGATCACCCAGACCAAGTCATACAGTCAGTCTGGGTTGGAAGGGACCACAGGATCATCTAGTTCCAACTCCCCTGCCATGGGCAGGGACACCCCACCCTCGATCAGGCTGGCCAGAGCCTGTGTTAAATTACACAGGTATCACCCAATGACTGAACAGTCAGGATTCCAGTTATAAACCACTAGAAAATGGCTAAAAGGTGTCCCTCCAAGCCACCTACCAACACCTCCACCACGATTATTAACAAAATAATTTGTCCCAAACACACCACTTTCCAAAGGGAACCTCTGAGTTCACCTTGGAAATCCCACAAGATTCAATCTGCTACAAAATGCTGTTAGATGATGATGTGGGTTGAGCTGGAAGTACTGTATCCAATAAGCTCCTGTTGCCAGCTGAAAGCCAGAAGAGTGGATGCACACCAAAGTCAAACCCTTGGATTCACTGAAGACCATAGCAGAGCTTTTATTGATGTCAAAGAGGCTCATTTTATGAATTGGGGATCTTCTACTGTTTTTTGTTGTAGGGGTCCAGTACACCTCTGGGGTTTATCTTTTGCTGTCATCACTCATTTTTGATGGAAAATATGTTTGTAAGAACCAAGTGCCACTTTGAGAGTCTCAGTCCTGCACATATAAGGATCATACCATGGCTTCTTGCAAAAAACAAACCTTGACCTTTTAACTGGGAGATTGCTGCTGTCTCAGAAAATGTTGGCTGGGTGAATACACACAGTGGGACAAGAAAGTGCTGAGGTTGGGTGTAAGTAGAGAAGGAGCTCTGAGAGAGAGGATGGAGTTCTTAAGAAATGAGGGTTGGTTTGCTACAGAAACATGTATCCCCTCTCTTCTTCTCCAAACAAAAAAAAACCCCCTAGACTCACTTTACAGTTTATTTTTTTAATACATCTTAGAATTACACTGCACTTGTCTGTCGTCATTTGGACTAGAATATGTTAAAATTTGTAGCTTTGGGGGGTTGTTTCCTACAGAAGGAATGCCTGGATTGTTCCCCTCTGCATCAGTGATCCTGAAATACATAAATAGACAATGACAAAATGTTGAGAGGCACTGGAAATCTCTTGCAGAGGTCCCGGGGTCACCCAACACATGACCCTCAGCAACAAGCATCCTGCTGCACAGCCCACGCAAGATTGTCTGCCCCTCCTGTGCTGCTTTCATCCTGGCTCTGCCAAAGCCAGTTCTTTTTTTCTTCTTCCACGTTCCAGGAGAAGCAAAGATTCTAATGAGGGGGGAAAAAGAGATAGCTTAAAGGGAAAAAAAGAGAGTGAAAGGAACAGTCCCAAAAAGAAAAGAGTTTCAAACTGAAAACTTGTTCTGAAGGGAAGGTCAAACAGTGCCTCTCACTCCTGAGGGCTGCTGCTGCACAGGGAGTGCAGCTGTGTGCCTCCTGCTCTGCAGCAAAGTGCTAGAGACTGGCTGCTTCAAAGGCACAAGCACTGCCAGCCGAGCTGTGCCTGCTTCTGCACTGTGCTGCCGTCCCACGCCGAGCACCCTATGCACACGGAGATTCCAGGACATCCACCTCTGTGCAGCGCGGTCCACACAACAAACTCCAGGAGGTTTATTTGGTGTCAAATCTTCAGCAGAAGCCTCCAGCACGTAAGGCAAAGAGCACATGAAATCTATTTGTACAGTGGTTGGAGCAGCATAAATCAGAGTGCGTCAGGAGCGCTCACGCTCTCTGCCTCGCGCACTTCTCGCTCTCGGGTTCCTCTTTCATTTTCTCTGTGCTCTGCTCCACCACCACAGCTGCCCCAGATTCATGACGAGGCAACAATGCAGCATCCCACGGAAGAGGCAATAATCACAAAAATTCTAGACCCAGAAGGGTTGGACATTTCTGGCAATTCTCCCTTGAACTTTCATCCAGTCTTCCTTTCTGGTTCAGGGTAAGTCTGCCTCAGTCTCTCCTCACAGGCTTTTACAGCTTCCCTCTAACCCATATGCCAGCCCTTTCCTCTGAGTAAGATGCACTGATCCATCTTCAGCTGCTGCAGTCAGGGGACAGACAGAGATGCTGTTTTGTATTTGTTGGTGTTATGTGAAGACACCAGGAGAACGTCTATGAACCTATCAGTGGATGGAGAAATTCCTTCTGCACTGCAAGTAAACCCCATCTCAGGAAAAAGCTGCTACTTGCTGGAACAAACAGCAATCACAGCAAACGCTGCCTGCTTAGCAAGGATTATACTCCAAAGGCTTTTCTCATCTCCCAGCTCATGTGCCACAGCCTTGTCCTTGGGTCTAACACAAAGGCAGTAAGAAAAATGGATTTAAACCCTTCAATAGAAAGTCAGCAAACAGAAAGTCAGGGAACACAGCTTATCCCTTGCTCCTGTGTCCAGACCCATCATGACTTGCAGCTCAGCCTATAGCTCAGCCTACAGCTCAGCCTGTTGTCCACTAAAGTTCCTAATTTTCTAAGAGCTCTCAAATCCTTATACTCTTATCTTTGATGCTTCATGTTGCTTACAGAGTTTGCTTGCTCCATATTACCCTCATTCTGGTCTAACCCCCTTGCTGGCCACTAAACTTTCACTTTTCAGCTCAGAGGTTTGCTTTCTAAACCAGAGGAACTCGTTGGCTCTCGGCTCCATTTCCATTATGCCTTTCTCTGCACCAAAGCTGCCCTTTGCAATGCCATACTCCGCTGCTCTCCTGCTGCACTCTTCACCCATTTCTTTGGAGTCATCATTTCTCTTGCATTTTCAATAATAAAAGAAGTCCCATTAGCCTCTTAGCTTGCGTTTCATTCACCCTTTCGCTCCATAGAACAGAGGATCAGTCTTGAGAGACCATAAGCCAGACCTTGTGGCCCCAAAAAGCCACAAAGAACTATTAAAGTAGCTATAAACTTATCTCTAGAGACCAACTTCCTAAGCACCACTGACACCATATCCCACATGCTCTTGGTGCTTGGCTGTAAGCTGGAACATAGAAAGTTCCACCTCAACCTGAGAAGGAACTTCTTCACAGTGAAGGTGACAGAGCCCTGGAACAGGCTGCCCAGGGAGGTTGTGGAGTGTCCTTCATTGGAAATGTTCAAGACCTGCCTGGATGTGTTCCTGTGTGACTTGGTCTAGGTGATCCTGCTGTGTCAGGGGGATTGGACTGGATGATCTTTCGAGGTGCCTTCCAGTCCGTAGTGATTCTATGATTCTACGGTGGGAAACCTTGAGCATGGAGCGCCTCTCCAAAGGCTTCACCGCTTGGACCTGTCCTGATGTCCAAACAGACAGCAACTCACTGCTCTGCCAAAGCTCTGCTCTGGGCCTGGTTTTTCATGTCAGTCTTCTGCAGCTGCAATTAACCTGTAGCTAACAGTCCTTGAGCTTTAAACAACGCAGGATCACTGCCAAGATGTGCTTGGAGATGGATCCTGCTGGAGAAACTCGTTCTTCCCCACCCTGGTTGAGCAGCCTGGGAATTCGATTACGTCCGAAATGCAAAACCCTATCGATTTCCTTGTGCTCTTGATGAAGGATTACCCTACCCCATGATTGTGGGTTCATGTTTGGGGGCCCCATCTTCAATTGAGATTGCCTCCGTTAGTGTAATTGTTGCTTTCAGATTCTGAACGCACACCAGAGTAATTGCCGGGTTTTACAAAGCTTAACTTAAACACCACAACTGCCATTAAGCTTGGACAGCTGTGTTGGCTCCAAAGGGTCCTCTGTAACCCCGTGCCAGACTCTTACCTATCCCACTGCAAAGCTGGTGCACTCTTCCCTCAGCTGGATCTAAACTGGTTCTTTGGACAACCTTAGAATAGATGGATCTGCTTCACTGCTGAAACACGAGAGGGGTTTTTCTATCTTTTCTAAAAACATCCCTGCCCTTTTGGATCTCTTCTATTGCCTCTGAGAGAAAGGGTAGGAACTCTGCACTTGGCAGGTTGTCCAGGAGCCTCTCAGCAGCCTGATGAAAACAGGTTTTCACTTAGTTCATTTCTGAAATTTCGAAGCAAGCACTGCATGTGTGATGAAAGTATTCATCTCCGAGTCCTCCTCTGGTGACAGAAACACCAAAAGGGCAGTTCTAGGAAACAGACATCACGAACTGTTGAGCTTGCATGAAAAAGCAGAGCTGGGATTCGTTGCCAGCAATGTGAACAAGAGCTGTTAAACAACTTCTGGAAGAGGACGGGAATCCTGCAGAGTCTTGGCTGATCCCACACGGTCTGTGTGATTACTGACTGCACAGGGCTTTTAATCTCCGTTGAGTAACTGCTTGCAACCTACACCCACAGTAAAGGGCTGCTAAGGAAGGAGGGAGAAATGTGAGGATAAGGAAATGTCAGAGTTCAAACGGCCCTTTTGCAAAGGTGAGTTGTAAGAAATGGCTTAAACTAGCTAATCACAAGCTATTTTCACATCAGGCCCTTGGGCTTACAAGACTGGCTAATGATGGCTGAGGCATGGGACAAGAGCCTTGCAGCAGCGCCGAGAGAAATGAGCAAGCACAGATGCATCCGTTAGCAAAAGCAGCTGAAAAAAAGAAGTGAAGAATAAAACAGGAGCTCAGCACAAAATTTCCAATGTACAGCCTGTGCTGCATCCAGGTGCTGCTGGTGACTAGCTGCAGACCTCCTAACTATGGTGAAATTCTCTGCCTCTTTGTGAGTGCTGCTGTGCAGATGGAGCAGGTATCACCACTGAACACGCCGGGCTGGAAGCGAAAGGTCATCTAGTCCAACCAGTTCCTACAACAAGCAGGGACCTCTCTAACTGGAACAGGTTGCTCAGAGCCCCATCAAGCCTAACCTTGAATGTCTTCAGGGGTGGGGCTACCACGACCTCTCTAGGCAACCTGTTCCAGTGATCCACTACCCACATATTCAAGAACATTTTCCTAATCCATAAAAGAAAGGTAGATACAAAGCAGGCACCAGTGGTACATGTCAATATCCCCATGTATAGAGCTCAGTTAAAGTCATCAGTTAAACCATAACCAAGATTACTAAGTATGGCTGTTATTATTATTATGGTAACCATTATTTGTAATAATTATGGCTTTGCAATGTGAAAAAATATGACATTGGTCAAGGGCAGTGGAAAGTGAATGGGTGGCTCCAGAAAAAACCCTCTCAAGAACAGAAGAGTGAAGCGTGAAGGTAGGAAGGAGATGGAGAGACAGCGAAAGGCTGTCCCCACCGAGCCCATGAGGAAAGCTAAGATAAAGATGAAACCTTTAATGCCTGTCTGGGCAGGAGTAGGTGGGGATAAAGAAAAACTAACTAGAGAGAGCAACAAGTGCAATTAGAGCAGCTGCGTGTCCTAAAATGGCAGGTCAGACCTTGAAGAAAGCCATCAGAGAAGAGAACACTGGGATTAAGGCAGAAGCTAAAGTCACGTAAAGTCTCTGCAAAAGGAAGAGCTGAGATGAGGCTGAGTGTCACCAGCGGTCACAAGCTGGAAAGGAGGTGCAGATCAAGAACAACTCCAGTTGTGAAAGCAATGGAAAGTACCAAGCGAAGGAAAACAGCTGCTTGGGACCACGTGGTGGAGACCTTACCCGTTAGAGAACATCTGTAGCACCAATTTAGGAGACCAAGTGATTAACAATTAGCACAATTTAACTCCTGATTCTACACACAGGAGCTACACAGCAGTGAGGTACTTGATTTGCTTTTCCCAAATTTCAATTAAATGGGTCTCCAGAGGCAGAAACAGATCTGAAGATCTTTCTTCCCTGCTCTTTCAGGGCTAATCCAAGGCAGCAAAGGGCCCTCCAGCTCATGGCAATGCTGCCACCACGTGGATGTCTTTTTGGCTAGCTCAGAGAGCGTTTCTAGCCAGATGCTGACACAACTCAAACATTTTCAATCATTTAGTACCCTCAATGCTCAAAGAACTGATGAACACATGCCACCATTATCATCATTGCTATTAGTTATGAGTAATAATTATTACTAATCACTATTATTGTTAGGTTCTGTATTTCAGTATCTAAAGCTTTTCTCTTACAACAGGTGTGTCCAATAAAATCAACATAACCTCTTCTGCTTCGTTTCATCCTTCTCCCCTCATTCTTTTTACTGCCTCTTCACTGTAGTTCGATCATTGTCTATCAAAGAGTGGTTAAACCACAGAAATCCAAACTGGTCGCTCCACAGCTTTTGTTGTGATGACCGGAGTGGTAACAAACAACTCTCCCTTGCGCCATATAATGTGACACTTGCTAGGGACTTCCAGTTTACAAGAAATAAGACCAAAAACTACAGGAGCTGCTTCACTGCAACGTGGGACAAGAGCGTTCGCCAACGTTTCACGAGATTTCTAACAGCCACCACAACACAATGAAGGTGGATCGCTAGAGAAGTTCTCCTGACAATCCACCTAGGAATGGATTAAATGTAGGTTACATATGGCCAAACACTGCCCACAGCTGGAGCTATAAAAACCTCAAGGCAGAATGGAGTATAAAGTTCGCACATCCAGGTAGTCGTCAACAGCCCGAGCTGCAGGTTTGGAACATCTGCTGTCATCACAGACCAGCAACCAGCCCCCCAAAAAGCTCATAATGCATTAGTCACATTAGCCAGGCAATTTCACATTCTGCTTTGCTCCCCCTTTACTGGTGCTTTCGTTACCTCGCACTTGCCACGGAGGCCTGTCTCCTGGAGCCGGGACCAGATGCTCTGGATCCTCCCTGCGTGCTCTGGGTGGCTGTTGGTGTTTCCACAGGTACACTGGTGTTTCAGCATCAAAGTGTCATATACAAGGCCTGCAGCACAGGTTACAAAATTACTCTCAGTTAACAAAAATTCTTTCAAATTTATAAATTTAGCCAAATATACAGAAAAATAGTCACCTTTTTTTTTAACTATAGCACTTCATATTCAACTGAACACTTTGAGACAAAGACTGTGTGTTCTACTAGGAGCCCCAGACGTCTCTGAAATGAAAATCCAAGATGCTGCTTTGGGCCAGCACCAATTCTGCAATGAGCTCTTCCTCTGTAAATCCTCAGTGGCTATGGAAAAGAAATCAGTTGCCAATATCTCTGCAGGCTGAAGCTGTGAGGGTGACAGAAGGAAGTGCCAAGCAAAAGCAGGAGTCCGAGCACAAAGGTGCTGGAGTAGCAACATGATCCAGGAAGGAACTGACTTGCTGCTTTTCCACTGGGTACTTCTATAATTGCTGCTAAAACGACTCTAGGGCTTGGGATTAAAAACCAAAAGGAGTAAGTTGTTAGCAAGCACTTTGCTTCATAAAATGGTTTGTGCTGAAGACTTTGCATCAACATTATTTGACAACACGCTAATTAAGGCTATTATCACACACTTGGGCATAATTATTCAGCGCGATATGTAGGTATTTTACCAGTGTTGTTTCATCTGAACGTGGGAGTCAGGCAGCTAAATCTTCTTGCATTACCAAGTATTTATGGCATGACAACAGCGTAGGAGACTTGGATTCGTGCTCCAGAGTTGCCTGGGTATGTTTCTGGATGGGGAGCTATGATTGCATAGCCAATGCTCCACTAGAGGAAAACAGCAGGTCCTCCACAGCTATGCAGTCCCAGGGACAAAAAGACCTTCCCCCCCCCCTCCAGCAAAAGAGACGCGATTAAATGTTTAAATCCACCCCTTCTCCCAGACAGGAGGTCCAGGAAAACTCAACAAAAGGGGCTGAGTATTTTTTTCCTCTGAAGGAAGTATGGTTTCTTTCTGTCTGAAAGCACAGGCTAAAGTTGCAAATCGAAAGTCTTGATGAGAATCCAAAGCCTTTGAATTAGCAGCAAAGGCAGGAGCTATTCCCAGACACCACCATTAAAGGGTCAGCACGTCAACACCCAGAAGAACACACCTACGTCGTGTCAAGTGGAGTGAGCACAGTTCATGGAGCCAGTTCCAGTGCTGACACACAGTTTGCAGCTGCACAGGGTTCAAAGGGGCTTGTAAGCAACCAGACTCTGCAAACACCCATGAACACGCAGCCTGGAGCCAAGCACTGTGCTGCTGCATGTACCCAAGCTTGGCTCAAGCCACAATAGCACCTGACATGTTCTGCCACTGAAAAATCTGACTTTCCCCTCTGAGGCAAACCCTGGCACTGACTCTTGCAGGTATTCAGCCCTAGGGGAGGTCTCTGGCAGTTCCTCACTTCGCTGTAGGTGAGTGCAAAGCAAAAGAAACTCCAACGAAACTCAAACCACAACCAGTTCTAGGAAGAGAACAGAGCACCAGTTAACTGACTGCCTCTGGGTTAGCCAAAGTTTAGCTAAGTAAGATCAGGCTCAAAAGCTCCACAGAGGCCCCCAGCATTTGATTCTGACTTCATGGGGAGCTGCTGGGCAAAGCCAAGGTCTGCAAATGCCACCTGAGAAGAAACTGAAGCCCAGTGCCATGGCTGGTTGTCCACAAGAACTCCTCAGTCTCAGTTCATTCAAATCAGGGCAAGGTCTGTGGTAACCTCACCTCAGGTTAATTTATTTTGTAAGAAGACTCATCTTCAGGCAACATCATGCATTTAAAGACAGGTTGAGAAGTTTGGGAATGTTCAGGCTAGAGGAAAGAAGGATCCAGAGAGATCTTCACTGTGGCCTTTCAGTGCTTTAAGGGACACCTACAGGGAAGATGGGAACAGACTTCTAACAAGGGAGCACAGTGATAAGATGAGGGGCAACAGTTTTAAACTAAAAGAGGGAAGATTTAGATTAGACCTTAGGAAGACAAATTGTCCAGAGAAGTTATGGACATCTCATCCCTGGATGCATTTAAGACAAGGCTGGACTGGGTTCTGAGCAACCTGCTCTAGTGCAAGATAAGGTCCCTTCCAACCCAAACCATTCTCCAAAGTTTGTGATTCCTGACCTGAAAGAACCAGTATAGATATCCTCCTGGACCATATGGTTTGGCCAGCACTAGGTTTGGCTAATTTGTTCACATTAAAGAAAGGAAAGTGGTTCTGCCTTCTCTGATTTCCAGACATATCTAGAGGTAGAGCATGGGACTCTGAATTCCTGGGGTCATGGGTTTGAGCCCCATGTAGAACATCTTGAGACAGTACTGTAGGCTGACCCTGCTCCAGCTGGGGGGGGGGTTGGACTTAGATGATCTTCTGAGGTCCCTTCCAACCTCTAACGTTCTGTGATTCTGTGATTACAACCAGATTTAACAGATTTAAAGCCAAAAGCTGTATCTCTATTTATTTGATGTAGATAGTCACAGTCTAAACCTAGCTTTGAACTTAAACAAATGAGAAGCAAGTCACTCATCAGAGGCCCACTGACCCATATGGGTACAACTCTGTCTCCCTTCAAACCGTGAGCTGGTGGCATCAGTGGGGCCAGGACTGCATCCTCTGAGATTTTAGAGGCCAAGGACTAAAAGATGGAGCAGCAGAGGCATCCAGGTGATGGCCAAAGAGAAGGTCAATGTAGCACAGACAGGAGAGAATCCGTGAGTGTGAAAGAATTCACTAATGGGAATGGGAAAAGTAGAACACAATACATGAAAGCCTTAGGAAAAGCTGCACCTAATTTGTGAAGGACACTCCAACCTGGTCACAAAGCCAAGATTATTTTGTCCACAGCTTCACAAGTCTGTGGAAAAAAACCCAAGCATTTTCAGGCGGCGGTTTAATTTTTTAAAGCAGCCTTTTGTTGCTGGTGTCCTGGATTCATGGTTGATGCCTAATGCTGTGGCTCTAACAGATCTTTTAGTTGCTCAGGAGCTGGGCACACCACCACGATGAATTACACTGACTGCAATGCTGGAAAGGGCTTATGACCACTTAGTTATATCAACCTATGCTGCAAGTTTCCTTTCAAAGGGTGTTTTCCTCACATTTTAAAGCCTTAAACAGTAACTGCTGAACAGCCATCGTGATGTGACTCCAGGTACACAGGTAAAGCAATGTCCAGCCAGGTTAGTAGTCTCCATCTTGGTCTGTTTTGTACCTGATGAACTCCAGAGCCTGGCAGAGCAGATCAAACCAAAGATAAAGGCAAAAGAAAATGAGCTTTTTGCACTGAACATAAATTGTTCTGTTCTTCCCCTGTCTTCCATATCTACTAGGTATCTCCCAGGTCCTTTGGAGCGAGTTTGGTGCCAGCTCAGAAGTAGGCAGCGGTATTTATTAGTTCATGCTCCAGCTGAGAGCAAACACAAGTAGCTGTGGGCGAGACCTCCAGCCACACAAACCAGAACCTCCTCAGCTGCACCTACAAGCCTTGGAAAGCTACACGTTTAATAAAATGGGTTTTGGCAACAGCCTATTCAATGTACTTAGGTGAAAGGGTTAAACAAAGTGTTTCCAGAAAAGGAGGTGGTAGGAGACCACAGTGGGATTTGTAGACTCTGGCTGTTCTATGAAGTTTCTCTGTTCCCCACGATCCAATGCTAACAGCAGTGTCTGAATGAAGTTCTTCCGTCCTACAATCATGCGTCACTCGACGTTGCTCTGTTTTGGGTACATTAAAACCAAACCACTGGAAAGAAGGGAACTGTTCCAAGTTCTTTCCTGTGGCTGGGGACACTCAGATGAAGACACACAAACACACACACACACAAAGGAAAGCTTGGCAATTCCAGCTTAAAATACAAAACTACATTGGCCATTACCAGTTCAATTAAGTGGTGCTGGAAGCAATAGTCTTTAAGACATGAGAACAATCATTTTTAAAGGTCAGCACTAAAGCATAACCAACTGGCTTTTCTTGGCAGAACAAACATACGATGTGAGGTTCAGATAATTATGTTGCTCTGCACAGGAGAGAATCAATGCCTTCATCAGGAAAGAAAAAGACCTTAATGCAGAACATCAGAATAATTTGTGGAACCATTTCTACAAGAGATCAGAGACTGGATAATTGGAGCTATGCAAATTAATGGCCCAACCTGAGAAGTCTTATGCAAGTGTGTAGAACAGTGTATGCAGAAGTATTCATTAAAGTCAAGAGGGCTGCTCGTGCCAAGGAGGGCAAGTTCAAGGACTAACTTTCTTTCATATGCTAGTGGGAAGGAAAATTAAATGTCATGCTTCAGGACATAAAACTGATTGCTGGAAGGAGTCAGGAAGGGCACTGCTTCACTTTCATGTGGAGTAACGCACACAATGTCTGAGAGGTGTGTTACGGTGTTCTGTTCTTTACCTTTGAAGCCTCAGGTACTGGTCACTGAGAGAGACAGGAAAATACATTAGACAAAAAGCCCAGACTTCCAGCTGTCCAATCCTAACTTTGTCCAGAGAATGCTTTAGCCTTCTCTAAATAACGTCCCAAGCACGTAAGTGATGATCAAGTCTTTGTCTCGTGGACAATAACTTAAGAGCCACATTTGTGTCTTGGTTGGCTTCAATGGGACCATGGACCGAGGCTTGTTTTTTCTAGCGCTCTCACAAAAGGATCACAACAATTCAAATCTCAATTCCTCTGAAATCCAAAGTGCATAATCGCGTTGGGATCAGTCTCCAAAGCAGCCACTTATCAAGCAGATGGATTTTCCTAGCAAAAAGAAAAGAAGGCCCGTGCACTTCGGCACTGCTTGCTTTGAAAAATATCCAAGCCTTTCATTTCCTGCCTTTCAAAGACGGGTTCAATCCCAGTGATTAGGCTTTTGTATCCACCTCCAAGAACACAATTTCCGACACACCGTGGACAACTTCAAGAAAACATCAGCAGTCTTAAGCACACGTGCTCAGCAGCTGAAATGTCTGCCACCTCCTTCCTGCCTGCGCGCCCATGGTAGAAGGCTCTTTTCTCCTGCCACTGTTAAGGAGATAGTGAATTAAACTAGCCCTTCGCGTTCTCTTCAAGGTGATGGACTTGAGTAGAGGTCTCACCATCTATGCTTTGCACCTTCATTAGTGCCAGTGAATGCCCAACACTTTCTCCCTTGACAGCATTTTATCGTGTTTTGCCTCCTCCATTCATCCAGCATAAATCGTAGAATCACAGAATCATTTAGGTTGAAAAAGACCTTGAAGATCATTGAGTCTGCAGAGAATCTCATCAGACAGAAGGCAAGGGAAAAGAAATCCATCTCTTGGGGTCTTAACAGGGACAAAGGCTGTGAAAATGGTCACCTACACCAAAGTGTTCTTCATAGCATCACTCTGGATCATGCAGGGCTAGATAAAAGCGGTGGGATGTCCCTTCCACTCCATAGTGGTTCTATGATTCCATGTGTCATTTCAAGCCAAGTTTTTGGTTTTTAAATCTTACCTCAAGGAAAATAAAACATACTGTTGTAACAGTGTCTTTTCAAAGCAGCCCACTTGTGAAAACCTGCATCCCCACCTGTGATTTTAAATGAAATTCAGAGGCACATCTATTGAGACAACCATATCCTCTGGTGGGAAATGTCACTGTATGTGCAAAGTCTTGCACATGACTGATAAGATAACTTAAATACTGGAGGAGAAGGGAATAAAGAGAAGGTATGAATAATCTTTTAAAGCAGGGCCAGGCATCTTTGTTTTTAAAATTTTGGGTCTAAGTGTATGGGATGCTCCAGTTTCATCTGCTCTGACCACAACCCAGGGGGCTACCCCTCTTTGCATCCTTTGCAGAGGCCAAAATCTAGAATAATCTTGCTGGAACACAGGAGGTTCCACATCAATATGAGAAGGAACTTCTTCACAGTGAGGGTGACGGAGCACTGGAACAGGCTGCCCAGGGGGGTTGTGGAGTCTCCTTCTCTGGAGGTGTTCAAGACCCGCCTGGACGTGTTCCTGTGTGACTTGGTCTGGGTGATCCTGCTGTGGCAGGGGGATTGGACTAGATGATCTTTCGAGGTCCCTTCCAATCCCTAATGATTCTGTGATTCCATGACCGCCTTAGAAATGCAGTTTTGCCGAAATTCCAGGTTTCCACACTAACAACAAATAGAAGCTTAAAGAGCTGATTTTCAAAAATGAGACACTGCTTGGGCTTCTCCAGGGTTTGTTGCACATGATTCTCATCCCACAGCTGAAGAGCTAAGTCCTGTTTAACATATCACTATTACTACAGCACCAGTGTCTAACTTAAATCTGATTCACAGCGCTCTGCTTTTAATGATGTAAAAAGTGTGGGTTAAATACAAATACAAATAAAAAGGGTAAGTGTGAGGTCTGGATTTTTCCCCTCCCTCTTCCTTTTCCCAGGCTGCATATCACGTTGCAAATGTTCATTCACAAACTAGAGCCTGACATTTGGGGAAGAAGGTGGACTTATTCTGAAGTCAGCCTAATCGCTTAACACACCAAACTTGAAAAGTTGCTCATAAATTAACTTTCATCTGCTACTAAGGCTCCTGAACAGACCGAAGAGATTTGGGTGGGAAAGAAAAGAGCTGGCTGTCAGGATTCAGGAAGAATGGGGTTTTTTTAACTTTAATCTTTCCAGAGTGATTAACACCTCTCTTGCACTTGTCTGCTTTTCACCCATTTGCAGTCCTTCGAGATGAAGGCTGAACAGGTAAGAAAAGGCTCCTCAGTCTGTTTGTCTGTTCCAGACAACTCAAAAAAATCCACTCACCTCAGATTTCCTAACCTACAGGCACAGACTCCTGGGCAGAGACTGTGCTGCAGAAGGTGGGGTAGGCTGGCCTGGAGCCCACTGTGGGTCCCTTACGGCGTGAGATTGCACCGGGACTGGGGACGGTGCAGAAAGCACAGCCAGCAGATACTGCATTTGTCACGCTGTCCTTTTTCGGTAGCACTGCCGTCCTCCACCTTGCATCTACATCAGCTTTGCCCTTTTATTTCTGGAGATAAATCATTAAAGTCCTGTGCTACACTGCCATTGATTTTTGCAGGTTGTTTTCTGTCTGGACTGTAGGGTACCTGACCCCCTGGGGATGGGATAAGGAGGACAATGTGGTGTGCGATGACTGAATCTTATCCTTAATGAAGACAGGATGTTATGGAGTCCCCAAAGCAGGTGAGACACAGCCCTCAAACATGTATTTGCAGGGACAGAGCAGAAAAGCACAACATTAATCATGGCCTCAAGTGCTTCAGTCTTCAGTGTCCCAAAATGTTACCTGTTGTGAACCTTGGCTTAGTGGGTGGCTCCTGTACGGACATGGGGAAGGTGGCCGAGGCGGGTGAGGACTGTGCACGAGAAAGGGGTCGATGCCCTCCAAATGACACGGGCATGCCGGCTGCCTCCAGTGATGCCTGGTAGTTTCTCAGCTGGTGAATGCGCTGCTGCTCCAACAGAAGGGCTTGCTGCAGGGAGAAGAAGCAGGTAGATGCTGAAAGGCTGCATGGTGCCTTCATTAACGGGTTTTTATTTAAAGTTTGAAGACTTGGATTCCTTTCTTTTAAAATAAGCAGCAAATGAAATGTTTCTAGAGCAAAATTAGGCAAGGATGGGGGTTCAAAACACGTCCCTGAAGCCGATGCATGCTAGTAAGTTCATTAGCAGAGGCAGCCCCATCCTCCCCCTTGGGTCTGGCCATGTCCTCCTCCTCCTGTACTTCTCAACCACTGCCCTGATGCTTTAACAGTGTGATGTGCCAGAGCAGAGAACAAGTACAGCTCAGCTTGGTCAGAAGAAACAGCTGTTCCAGCTTGCCATTCCTTCTATTTACTCACTCTTCTCTTTGAGGCAAAATCACTGCAGAGGACACAATACTTTCAAGACTGCTCAGGCGTGACTATGTCTCCAGGTCTGGGATGGAAGAGGCTGCACTTTCAGAGCATCAAGGTCCATCACGAGCACAGCATATGACATTTAATCAAGTTATTTATTTACAAGAGCAATGAGGCTCAGATGTGACCAAATAAATCAAACAAAGCTTTGTACAAGCACGCTTGGCAATGGCATTGATCTTTCAAGGAAGAGCTGCTAAGAATAGAACGCTCCTCAGCATGCAACTGAAAATGCAGCCTGTGAGCAACAACAGCCAACCATGTTCATGGGGGACAGGCAAGTCAGCCCTGATGTGCTGGTGCCTACAGGGACCAACCAATTTGCACCTGGTTCACAGACACTGCAACTGCAACCTGGCACGACGCTGCCTTCCCTAGCCAAGGGCTGTCCATTTACTCAAACTACACCCTGGCCTGGCTACAGCAATCTACTCTTGGCTGCAGATCCCATATGGGGGTTCCACATGGCTGTAGGTACAGTCAGCTGCTCTAAAGGCCTGTAAAGACAAGCAAGAGAACTGATGCCGTAACAGAATCATCACCTTCTCAACCTTCATTAGTGGTGTCCCAGCAGACAGCTTCTGGGAGAATGCCAAGTAACTGGGAACACTATGCTACACTACGTTGTTCTTGGGTTTATTACCTACCCTCAAAAGCAAGCACAGCCACAGTCTCTGGGCTCGCCAGTTCTGAAAAGGAAAGTCCCTCCAACGAGCCTCATCCAGCCCTTCTCTGGAGTGGTCTCTGCTAGTACTTAGAGCTTAAAATGGTTCAGAACCATTTTGTCTTCCCATGAAACAACCAAAAAGTAGTTGAGGGACTGCAGAGAACAACCCTGGATACCAGTACAGGCTGGGGACTGACTCGTTGGAGAGCAGGGAGAAAGGGACCTGTGGGTCCTGGTGGACGGCAGGATGACCATGAGCCAGCAATGTGCTCTTCTGGCCAAGAGGGCCAACAGCATCCTGGGGTGGATCAGAACCAGGGTGGTTACCAGACTGAGAGAGGTTCTTCTCCCTCTCTACTCTGCCCTGGTGAGACCACACCTGGAGTGTTGTACCCAGTTCTGGGCCTCTCAGCTCAAGAAGTACACATAGCTGCTGGTGGGAATCCAGCATAGAGCAACAAGAACGATGAAGGAGGTGGAGCACCTCCCTGATGAGGAGAGGCTGAGGGAGCTGGGTCTCTTGAGCTTGGAGAAGAGAAGACTGAGGGGTGACCTCATTAACGTCTATAGATATGTGAAGGGCGGGTGTCAGGAGGATGGAGCCAGGCTCTTCTCAATGTCATCTGGCGATAGGACAAGGGGAAATGGGTGTAAGCTGGAACACAAAAGGGTCCATATAAATATGAGAAGGAACTTCTTCCCAGTGAGGGTGACAGAGCACTGGAACAGGCTGCCCAGGGGGGTTGTGGAGTCTCCTTCACTGGAGATGTTTAAAACTCACCTGGATGTGTTCCTGTGTGACTTGGTCTAGGTGATCCTGCTGTGGCAGGGAGATTGGACTAGATGATCTTTCGAGGTCCCTTCCAATCCCTAATGTTCTGTGAAACACATTGTGTTTGGGGCAGGGGATCCAAATTCTCCTCGTGGGAACTTCTGAGTTGACATGGTGAGTCCAGGGAACAACAGACTGGCAGGGACTGCATGTGATCTCTTGAGATCACTAGTCCAACCCCTCTACTAAAGCAGGTTCATCTAGAGCAGGCTGCATAGGATTGTGTCCAGAGTAGGGGAGTCCACAACCTTTCTGGGCAGCCTGTGCCATGGCTCTGCCACTCTCACAAGTAAAGAAGTTCCTTTCATGTTCAGGTGGAACATCTTGTGTTCTAGTTTGTGTCCACTGCCCCTTGCCTTGACACTGGGCACCACTGAGAAAACTTTGGCCCCATCGTCCTGATACCTGCCCTTTCGATATTGATAAGCATTGATCAGGTCCCCTCTCAGCCTTCTCCAGGCTAAACAGCCCCACGTCTCTCAGCACTTCTTGTCAGAATTGATGCTCCAGCCCCTTCCAATGGACTCTCTCCAGTAATCCCTTGTCTCTCTTGAACAAGAGAGCCCAGCACTGGACGCAGGACTCCAGACATGGCCTTACCAGGACACAGTAGTGGGGAAGAAGCGCCTCTCCCAACTTGCTGGCCATAATCTTCTTAATGTACCCCACGAGATCATTTGCTTTCCTGGCCCCAAGAAGGCACATTACTGGCTCATGGTCAACTTGTCCACCAGGACTCTCAGGTCATTCTCTACAGAGATGCTCTCCAGAAGGTCAGTCCCCAACCTATACTGATGTATGGGGTTAATTCTCCCCAGGTGCAGGACCCTGCACTTGCCCTTGTTGAACTTCATTTGGTTCCTCTGTGCTGAACTGTCCAGCCTATCCTGGTCTCACTGAATGGCAGCACGGCCTGGTGTTCTCTTCTTCCAGGTCATGGATGGTGAATATGCTGAACAAGACTAAATCCACACCTGGAACTGTGGGAACTGTGGGAACCTAACTCCTGGGAAGGACAGCACTGATTTTACCTGCAGGTCTCTTTACACAGCAAATCCTTGAGGGCTGGTTTCCCCCAGCTCCTTCCCATTACGTACACGGTGACTGCCAAGAACCAAACCATCTTCCGCAAAGAAGCAAGTCGCAAACTTTTGGGAGCTCACCTGACGGAAGAGCAGCTCCTGCTCAGCCTGTCTCTGCCCAGACTCCAGCTCCTGCTGCGGCTCTGCTTCCTCCTCATCACTCTCGATGGGTTCTTGCTTCACCTGCACCACATTGGGCAGCCCTGGGGTCTCCTTTTGGGTTGTGACTCTGTCGCTGTATGGCTCCTCCAACAGGGCTTGGTGTTCTCGTAACTCTTCTTCTGTCTCCTCAGGGTGGCTTTCATGCTGGCGAGTGGGTTCATTGGGTTTCGAGATAATCTGCAAACAAACCAGATGATAACTGATGAATAAAATGTAATGTGTCCCAGCTACGGTTCGCTCTGTTCTTCCCAAGGAACTGGCTGCATGAAAAGAGCAGCCAAGAATTACAGCTCTTATCTTACAAACTAGGTCCAAATCAAGTACTTAAGAGAAAGGTCAGGGCAACCTTGGCATTAAACACTACGAAATGCTGTGTCCCTAGTAACGATGGCCCCTTAATTTCACACTCGACATTCCCTCTGAAGAGCCTCTTGTGCCTGCGTGCCTGCCGATGTTACTCCAGTCACTAAGCCACCCACACAGGAGAAGCATAATAACCATCAACATGTTTGGCAATTAAGTTCTGAGAAAAGGTAAGAGAGACACAAACCCTCCACGAGGTTTTCCGCTGTGCTGTTTGCTGAGCTTCTTCCTGAATCACCCCCTCCTTGAATCACATCTCGCATTAATACTAGGCACAAATACAGGCTGGGCAGTGCCTGGCTGCAGAGTAGCCCTGAGGAGGTGCATCTTGGGGGCACCTTGGGGGTGCTTGTACACCACAAGCTCAACATGAGCCAGCAGTGTGCACTTGCGGCCCAGAAGGCAAACCGGATCCTGGGCTGCATCAGGAGAAGTGTGGCCAGAAGATCGAGGGAGGTGATTCTCCCCCTCTACTCCGCTCTGGTGAGACCCCACCTGGAGCACTGCNCCTTTCCAACCCTGACTGATTCTGTGATTCTCTAACTTCTTCCCAGTGAGGGTGATGGGGCTCTGGAGGGGGCTGCCTGAGCAGTCTGTGCAGTCTCCTTCTCTGGAGAGGTTTAAAACCCACCTGGACTTGGTCTAGGTGATCCTGCTGTGGCAGGGGGATTGGACTAGATGATCTTCGAGGTCCCTTCCAATTCCTAATGATTCTATGAACTTACTTAGGAGGAAACAGAGGACACTCAGCTGAAAGCATCTGTCCAGAAGAAAACTGCGGGAGCAGTATCTTTATAACCAGACTTTCCTGACTGGAGGCAGTGAACTTCTCTGAAAGCAGCTGCTAAACCAGAGGGAATCATATAATTTCCACTATAATTCACCCAGGCTCAGACTTTGTGAAAGACCGTTGCTGAGGTAAAATTCACAGTTCCCCATCTCAGACAGCTTATGATTTTTATTTGGAACAAAAGAGAAAACACCCCACCGAAACAAACCCAAACCAAATACATGAGCTGTTTTTAAATCCAGCAAAGGTAAATAAATCAATCTCCCTCCTCTGAAAGAGCTCAGGCTGGAGCTGCTTCACAGGCTTATAAAGAAACTGCTGAACTTTGAAAGTCGTCAGGGCAGAGCTTTAACAGAGATTAGGTCATTGGTATGAAAAGCAATACTGATTTTAAATCTAATAAAGCTGAATCAAAACATGGTGACTGAACACATGCAGAACGAATGGCAACTCCTGAGCACCTTGGTCTTTGAAGAGCAGGGGCTCAGACCTGAAACGAAGCTGTTTTCTCCCAAACTGACGAAGAGAGGCTCTGCCACGTAACTCAGGCAAAGCTACACCCAGCAGATTTAGGCAGACAAAGGATTAACTGCCCGCAAGTAGCACAGCATGAGGCTGCCTATAACCAAAGCAGAGGGTCTCAAATAACTGGAGCTCCCAGCTTCTGAAAATGGGGTGTTACAAGGACTAGGATGCAGAGTCATGGCTTCCCAGCCTTTTGTGGATTCCTGGCTTTCAGATGTCTCGATTCCTGAGAGGAGTGCGACATGCAGAATGGCATTATCTTGCCTAGATGCCTAAGACAAGAGCCACTGTGGGTTCACACACCCCACCCCAATGTACAGATGAGGGGTGCTGCCAATCCCTCAGGAACCGATATTTCTGCACTCACTGACAACTGGCTGCTGTTAGCAACAACGTTTTGGTTTCTACAAGTGTAGAACAGTCTTTGAAAGTCAGCAGTTTCTTGGAGGAGATGGGATCCACCTGACTAAACAGAGCAGAAGTACCTTTGCCAACAGGCTGGCAAAACGGGTAGTCTGGGCTACAGAAACACCAGGGGAATGAGTGGTTCCTCAAAAGCTGGGGACAGAGTAGGTGGGCCAAGAGTCTGGGGTGGTATGAGAAGAAAGAACACAGCAATCAACACAAAATCTGTCGAAGTGGCATCTATCCCTTGGAGCATAGGCATGTGAGGAAGGGGGTGCCTGCACAACAGCCTGGTGGGGAAGGTCTCAAGTACCCAAGATGTACGCTGGGGTACATCTCTGACAGGCCTTCACACCACGGGGGAGTGTGCAGGAGGTCTAGAAGTCTGTGAGCAATTACAGCAGTAGGCCCTCCCTGCGATCATGGAGATGTGGTGGGACAGCTCACAAGCATTTCAGGAAGGGCAGGCTGGGAAGGTGAGCAGGGGAAGTTGTTCTTTATGAGAGAAGGGAACAGGAACGCATGGAGCTCTGTGCCTTGGCATGGATCTGGAACGTGTCAAGAGCTTACGAGTCAAAAGGGACAGCCCAAGATGAGTGCTTTTGCAGTGGGTAGACTGCTTCCTGATCATGTAGATGGACTATTTTATGATGTGGAAGCATCAGCTGCAGTGAACTTAAAAAGTGAAGATCCAAAGAGGAAGCAGCAGGCCCTGGATTTCAGGACAGCAGACACTGGCCTCTTCAGGGATCTACTTGGAAAGGTCCCATGGGATATAGCCCTGGAGATTAGTGTGATCCAGGAAAGATGTCTGATACTCAAGGATCCTACAAGCTCAATAAGGATCCATCCCAACAAGGAAGAAACCAAGCACAGGGTGCAGAAAGCCTGCACAGATGAGCAAGATGCTCCTAATTGAATTCAAGATACAAACCAGTAGTGTTCAAGAGTTGGAAGCAGGACAGGTGACCCAAGAAAACTGTAGAGTTGGGATCTGATCTTGTATGCAAAGTGCTAAGACAGTCAAAGTCAACCTTGAGCTGGATCGGGCAAGGAACACACTGAGTACAAATTAAAGAGGAAAATCAGGGAACTTGTGGGCCCACTGCTGAAAGAGGGATCTGGGGACAGACGACACAGAAAACGCTGTGGTACTTGATGCCACCTGTACTGCTAAGATTAGCTCAGGCCCTTGCGACAAGAGGGCAAGTCTGAAGCAAGGAAGACTTGTTCTTGGTGGAGGACCACCAGGTTTAGGTAGCACTCAAAAAAACCAAGGAAATACATAAATTCATGGGGCCCAAACGTGATGGGACAAGAGGCAACTGGTACAAACTAAAGCATGTAAAATCCTTCCGAACAAAAGTAAACATATTTTTCACCGTGAGGGCGGCCAAACACTCAAACAGCTTGCACGTACAGGTTGTGGAGTCTTCATCCTTGGTGACAGTTAAAGCCCAACTGCATGTGGTCTTGAGCAACAGCTCTGACCTTGTTCAAGAAGGAACAGTAGACTAAACGATCTCCTGAGGTTCCTGCCAAGCTAAAAGACTCAGTGACCAAACCTTCTCAGGGATTTTTGTGAGGTACCTTCCACCCTGCTCCCCTCCCCCCGTTTCACCACTTGTAATAGGCACTGGATGACTCAACCACATTAAGCTAAAGGTAGTTCTTTCATAATTTTTCTATAAGATCACTTAGGCTTGATGAATGTAATCTCGTTTAAAGGTAATTAAATAATCACAAACCATTTTCTGGCTACTTTTTTCCCCTGCTGCGATCGAAGGTCTCAAGCTTTGAACTTAATACCTTTTGAACTTATGAACTATGCAAGGTAATTGCTGGGGAAATAATTTACAATGTCATTGTCAAATCTAATGGAAATGAGAAGCAGTGTAATTCCCTAGAAGTTTTAAATTATTCCAACCCCATAAAAATGTAAGAATTAAATGAAAAACACAATGAAGACCGAAAGTTCAAGTGGTCAAAGACATTTCAAACATCCTAACACAAAGTGAATCTCTGGTATGTCATATGCTCTAACTGTCACAAGCCTACTCTTAAGGGACAACTGGACAAAGAAAACACTTTGTTATGAACAAATTCTACATAACACATTGGGTACATGCATCTCAGACCCATTAAGACACCCTAAAATATGAAGGAAGCTGGCAGAGCCTTTTACAGCAGCCAAAGCCTCCTGGTTGTTTTGATGGTTGGACTGGATGATCTTGGAGGTCTCTTCCAACTTTAATGATTCTATGAGTCTTAGTGATGAGACAGCACAAAAGAAAAAACTGTGAGGGAGCCTACCTGCACCTAGATGAGAAGGAATGACCCAATTGTAATGAATCAAAGCATAGGGATGGTCTGGAGGGAAAAAGGAGGAGGAGTAGGAAGAAAACACCTTAGCACCAGCAGCAGCTGTTTTCTTTCCTCCCTCTCTGAAATGATTGGAATTATGGGCTTGATTATACCAGGTAGACACCTACATGTCACCAGCCCTGCAGAACAACAGCTCCCAGCAAACCCACTCAGCAGCACTTATGCAGTAAATGAGTGGCAAGTGTCTCACATCCTGCCGAATGACACTTCACATTCAACTGACCGAGACAGCAGGAAGCATGAAAGGTTTTGTGGAGATCTTTCCCAATACTTGTCACATCCAAAGTCGTGCCTGGATGCCCCCAAACCAGGCTTCCCTCCAACAGGTAACAGCCCTACCCAACGGCTGTGCAATACAAGCAAGTACACTTCATCTTTCTAACATTACAAATCAAACATTACATATGAAAACCAACTGCAGCCAACCTGAGGCTCAACAGTTAAGGCATTAAAAAAATGTAAAAGAATTAAAAAATACCCATCAGGAAACAGCAGAGTTAAATTCTAGGTGTTAATAAAAATGCCTCCACCCAGATCTCTGCACCAGACAAGCTGAGGCTCCGCAGTCTGATGGACACATGGTGCCACACGTGTGCCACAACAGGAGAAATGCTTCACTTTTCAGAGTGGGCTAAAAATGGGGTTTACTCAGACAAACCGTACGTTGATCCCAGGAGCTCAGTGTTAATCAGCTCAGCAGTGCAAGTCTGGGGTAAAATGGGGATTAAGCTGTTCTAGCAAGGCCTCCTGACTTACACATCCAGGGGAATGGCTCTGTAAATGCCTACCACCACAGAGACCCACTGGTGTATCACAGCTCCTCCCAGACTTGCATCTTGAAGGAGCCTGGAGTCTGCAGAGAAACTGTAGTTGCTGAAGAAGAAACAACGGTGGGACTGCTGCATATATTCATCGTAGGGTAAAACGAGCCCAGCAAAGCTCCTCCAACCATGGGGATAAACCATCCTCCAGCTCTCACCATTACACATGCACAAAGGTGGGAAACACAAGTGCCCCAGTGTCTGCATAATTCCAGGGCAGTGCTCCCGTGCACCTTCGTTAACATCTAGCTTTGATTTTCAGGACTGTTTAGTGTTTACTGGTTTAACTCAAACACCTTATGCCCATCAAAGGTTGCACAGAGCTCAGTTAGCAAGAAGTGATTCAGTACAGAATAACCAAACAGAAACATGGAACGGTGCGGGTTGGAAAGGACCTTAAGTCCAATCCCTCTGCCATAGGCAGGGACCTCTGCCACTAGACCAGGCTGCACAAATCCCCATTCCACCTGGTCTTGAACACTTCTAGAGATGAGGCAACTTCTCTGAGCAACTTGTGTCACTGTCTTGCCACCGTCAGAGTGAAGAACTTCCTCCAAAATCCCCTCTGTTTCAGTTTGAAACTGCACCCCTCATCCTATCACTACACTCCCTGACAAAGAGTCCCCAAACATCTCTCCCCATCTTCCCTGTAGGTCCTCTGTAAGTGCTGAAAGGCCACTATAAGGTCTGTGTGAAGCCCTCTCATCTTCAGGCTGAACACAAATTCTCACCTAGCACCTAACATCTCAAGCCCTGAAGAAAGAACTGTTGACTTTCACGTAGGGTTTTCAGTGTGATAACCACTAGGGCACTCAAATATCAGCACCACAAATTCTAGCATGTCTGCATGAACTCAACAGCAAGCAGGAGGTGGAGCTGCTCCATTGCATCAAACACACAGCCAGGACAGAGATTATGGTCAGACTATGCACTGGATGGGGGTTTAAGACATCAAGATGACATGATGTAGGTATGAGAGCACATCTCTGCAGCTGGCAGCTTCACTCCTCTGTCTGCAGATGGTGTGGAAAAGACGAGGACGGCACTGCAGGCTGTCCATTGGCTTTGACCACATGAACACCAGATGAGCAGGGCTTGGAACACCATTCTCCACACAGAGCCTTGCAGTGACCCACGGTAGTCTCTCTCAGCAAGGTGGCTCCTGAATGGGATAAATCGTGTGCTTCCTCACTTAAGGGATCCCCAGTTTGCTGCACAAGACCAAGGACTTAAACTTAAAAGGAGAGGTTCAGACAAGATTGAAGGTATAATCTTTTGCTGGTGAGGGTGGTGAGATACCAGCCCACGTTGCCCAGAGAGGTGGTAGATGTCCCATCACTGGAAACATCTGAGATCAGGTTGAACCTTGTGGCTCTGAGCAACCTACCCTAGTCACAGATGTCTGCTGTGGCACTCACTGCAGGGGGGTTGGACTGGATGACACGGAAAGATCCTTTCTAAGCCAAACTGTTCTATGATTCTGTCTTCAGAGACTGTGCTGTAAGGGATCATAACCTGGGGGAACGTACTCTCCTCTGGCCACTCCAAGAAGCCCTGTCCCTCCTGTTCTCAACTGTCCAATTCTAAGTCCACACTCCAAAGCTTCAGTCATCAAAACTTCAGAGACAAATCCCCTAGATGATTAATCTTACTATTTTTAATCAGAAACAAACCACGTAGTCTTCCTTATCTGCCTTCTTGGAAACAGCAAGACTTGTTTTGGCTGCAACGTTCTCAAAAATCTCATCTGATGTAGACATCTACCAGGGAAAGTTTAAGGCCAAAATCTTCAAGTTAGGAAAAAGCACAAGTGATTGAAAACAGACTCATATCCTCTACAGGAAATCCAATGCAACCTTAACAGATAGTGCTGTCAGTTCTGCTAATAATTAAAAGGCAGCAACCTATGACATTACTCTTTGTTGTGCCTTCAGTCTCCTACATACAAGGGTCTTAAAATATCTGCGCATCTGGGAAAAGTCTTTTTCCATGTCAGCACTTGGATGCGATCCCACAGGATAAATTTGCCACCCGCATACAGTGTCAGTACCAAAACCATCTTAACTCAGAGCTTCTATAAATGAAACGCAGGGAAATCGCCCCTGTGCAATCAGCTTAATTACAGTCTCCCTGTGTCTGCTGGGGATGTGATAGATCAGAGCCCCAAGAGAGCTGAAGTTCAGGGAACGTGCTGCGGGAGGACTCGCTTGGCCCGGGTTGCACACGCTCTCCAGCTCCTGGGAGGTCCAAGCAAAAGCCTGAATGAGTGCAGCGGGTACGTCACGCCGCCGCCTCGGGACGCTTGCGAGCGCTGGCAATGGAGAAGCCTTCACAGCCTTAAACAAACAAACTGCTGAGCTAACACTGATTTCTGAACGAAGAACCCGTACCTAGCAGCCCGTGTCCAGCGGTCCTGGTCACCAAGCGTGCTTGGAGGGGGGCAAGCGAAATCACTATGGCAGCAGCAGCTCCCCACCACCGCAGAGTGTAGGGCTGAATGAGGTCCAGGGCTGGCACACGCAGTGCGCGATGGCAGCTCTCCAGAAGTACATGATTGACGTCAGTAGCTTGTGTAATCATCCTGCCTCAGCTCGAGACTATAAACAAAGTTGGGGGGGGGCTGCATGTGGTTTTCTTGCAGGGTTTTCTTTTTTCCTTTAATCCAGCTCTCAATAGCTGTATTTTCTCACAGGACTGGAACAGTGAAAATACCTGGAGAAACCTCCACCGTAAATGAATTTGTGGCAACCTGAAAGACCCTCCAGCTGCTGAACTTGTCCTCTCAAGTCTGAAACCCACTACTGGATTTGCTTGCTTCTTAAAGAAAGCCACCACTGGAATTCCTTGAGAAAAGGCTTTAGAAAGCCTCCAAGTGGTACAAATCAGAGTTATAAAATATTACACTAATTAGGACACATCTCCCCTTTCCCCAACAGCCTTTTTTATACTGCAAGTCTGAAATTACAGGGCAAAACCTCAGCCGGGGTAAAACATCACAGCACCATCCCACCACTTGTGATCAGACCTGACGCACTTGGAAGATGCTCTGGACGTGTCAGGAGAGATTTCTGCCTTTTTTTAATGCAATCACCTCAAAGCAGCTTGATTTCAGCTTCAGCAGTGATACTGGGATGCCCAGAGAGACGAACCTGGCTGCCCAGCCGTTGTGAGAGCAGCGCACTGATGAGCAGTGGTCTGCGACACGCGGCGGACGCTCTCCCAAATGACTGGCAGAGCGCGAGATAATCAACACCGTCCCTGCTTTTCTCAAAGCAATTTCTGAACTGCATCTAATTAATCTTCAAAACAGGCTCTGCGAGGTGCACAGCAGCAGTGTCCTAATTCTCAGCAGAAGAAATGGACAGGACACCGTTAGAGAATCTGGATCAGAGATGGCAAAAGCTTTTATCTTTCCAAAGCTAATTCCAGTGAAAAATGTTGCAGTAAACCTGAACATCTTCAGTTTCAATTCTTTTATAGTGTTGTCACGACCAAAATTCCTTGCTATTTTTTCTCTGTTTTTCTCTAATTCTTTCTCCCTTTCACAGAATCATTAAGGTTGGAAAGGACTTCTAAGATCATCAAGTCCATCCTTCAACTAACAGCTCCATGACCACTAGATCATGCCCCAAACTGCCACATCTTCTTGCCTTCTGAACAGCTTCAGGAATGCTGACTCCACCACTTCTCTGGGCAGCCTGTTCCAACATTTGAACTACTCTTTCACTAAAGAAATTTTTCCTGATTTCCCATATGAACTTCCCCTGCAGCAACTTGTGGCCATTTCCTTTTGTTCTATCATCAGTTATTTGGGAGAAGAGGCAAACACTGCCCTCCCTACAACCTCCAGGTGGCTGTAAAGGGCAACAACGTCTCCTCAGCCTCCTTTTCTAGAGGCTAAACAATCGCAACTCCACCGGCCTCTCCTCATACAAGATGTTCTCCAATCCCTTAACCAACTTTGCTGCCTTTCTCTGTGCTCAGAGTTGTGAATACAACTTTCACACTGAAGATAACCACAGTAGGTATTGTCCCCATATTCTTCAACAGCATTTTACGTTTTCTCCTACAGAACTGACAAAAGAGGTGGATGAGCGGCACAAATGCCAGCTTTAAAAAGCACAACTGGAAAGGCCCTGCTTGGGGCTCTGCTGCCTTTCCACTGTCTGCACCACAGGTATTGATCTTCTCAGAACGATGAAAAAGAGGTTGAAGAAGGAAGGACAGTTGGTTGTGGATGCCCAGACCACACGCATCACTACCCCAGAAACAATATCACGTGAAGTTGGTACTGATACTGCGCGAAAGAAAGACTTTGAAGCATTATGCCTACCTTGTTGATGTGCAGTTGCTGTTGCTGGAATTGTTGTTTGTGTTTCTCCAAGAACTGCTGGTGCTGCTGCTGGATCACTAGCTGCTGGAGGGCCTGGGCATTCTGGGGCAGGGGAGCAGACTGCGTGCGCCCCAGTGGGCGATGCTGCCGGAGTTTGTGTATTGAAGGGGAGACCCGTTCTCCTGCAACCAGAGTCTGTGCATGGAGGGGCAGTCCTGAAAGATACCAGTCTGAAGATAATATGGAGGAAAAAACAGCAGAGAAGAAACAAAAGGAAGAAGAAAGGAAGGGAGAAAACGGCTGTTGAGTAATGCTGATGGTGACAACGACATATAACGTTCAAACCAGCCACCTCGCCATCTACAGCTGAAGCATCCTTAAAAGAGAAGAGGTAACAATTAATTACCATTGCAAGGGGTTAAGACTTTGCTGTCTGCAGAATTCTTTGCCCGATTGTTTACTAAAATGCCTTAGGAAAAAGTTCCTGTCTTAAAATCAGTGACAACTATCGGACCCTTCCATTGCTTGGCGGGTGCTATGAATTAAGATGGCAGTGGCAGCTTGCAGAAGTTGAAGTCCCACAGCTTCCTTTGGTACAGGAAGTAATCCTGGGATTGTTTCTGGGAAGCACCAACCCAAGATGCTGCCAGCTTCCAGCAATTACAGGTTACTGGGAGGCTCACTGGATATGCTGAAGGGTGACAGATGCTGAAGAAGCTGCCTCCTACTCTAGCCCACATAGGGAAGCATATTTGCCCTTGGCTGCGCCTCACAGAAATTACTAGGGATGGAAACTTCCCTGTGATAAACCTCTGACCAGGTTTGTGTTGGAAAAAGAAACTTCCTTGAGGTATTTCTGGAATAAGGGAGCTGTCAGACTTCATTATGTCTGTAGAAACAAGAGTAATTTGAGAGCAAGATGACAAATGACTAGAACTGCTTCCATCGCTGTCCCGTGCAAACATGCTGCTAACAACAGGAAAACTTAAGGTTATTTGGTGATAACTTGAGTTACTGACATGCCCTTGGCAACCTGGGTGTCTCTGATGACTATCATGTGAAACATCTAACTGAGCTCTGATAAGGCCACGCGGTCAGAAAGTGTCTTGTCCTTTTACGCTGTTCTTAGGGTAAACCAATTCTTGCGCCGGTCTCTGAAAACACACCTTTGTATGCTCTTAGAAAGCTGGGCCGCGAAGACATGCCCAACACCAAGCCAAACCCAAGGGTGGAGGAGCTGCAGGTAAACTTGCATTTTCTCACTGTGCCTTAGGATTGAAAGGCATCACTCCTGTCTCCCCAAGGTAGATAAAGCTGCACGCACACTTTTAGGAATCGAGTGTTCTTTTGCTTTACCTTGTGGTATAAAACAAACTACAGAACTACTGCCTCACGTGGAGGAACCTGACTCATTTAAAAGCCTCTCTTTGTGGGGAAAGATTTTCTGAGTGTCTCCCACCCTTTGCTCTTCTGAAAAGAATCATGCAAAAGGGAATCTTATTTTACAAATGGATGCGAAGAAGCGGCATTACAATGGCTGCTGTTCTCTCTGACAAATCACAGACAATTGATGCTATTTACTAGCGTGCTTCAGCTTCAAATCACACTGCACCACTTCATCCAAAAGCCTTAAGGCTGCATTTCTGTAGCTACATTTCCAGGGAGAAATGCAAGATTTACTGAATCACCTGCTGGCCTTTTAGGCCAGAACACCTAAGTGAAAATACCTTTAATTTAAAACCACACAAACTATTACATGAACAATTTGGAAGAGCTGGTCCATCTCTCCTACAGCACAGTTCCTCTTCCCAAAGGTTCAAATAAGACAGCAGAGGAAGAGATTCGATACAGTTTGCACAGGACATCCTGACAGCAGGCTACTTTCCTCAAATGGAATGACCAACGTGCTCCTGGGAAGGTTTCCCAAGGAGACACCATATTCCTAATCAGAATGTTCACATCAATGTGAAGGTTATTACCCAGCTCAACCTGTCACAAGAGGAACAGCAGATCTAAGGAATCCTGCTCTAGTTTCTCAAAACCCCTACGTCTACCTTCCTGCGTGCTCATAATGCTGGTTCATTTTGCAGCCATCAGGAGATTACCTCCAGTACTCAAGGCTACCAGCAGAATACTAATAAACTCCACTTTGCTCCCAAGGAGATTTGAAGTACTAGCTGCAGTTTGGCAGCCAGTCCACTTAAGGCTTCCGAGACCACATCTTGGCTTGCTCTCTTTCAGTTGCTGCAACTGAAACGTGTGTTTCTTCTTGTTGCTCTGTTGGTTTGTGACTATTCCTCCGAAGTGTCGGTTTATAACACGCTGTGCTCACTCTGAAAACACTGCACGTAGCAGGTGGACTAGAAGGAATATGCTTGGAGGCAAACACGATGTGCTGCAAACTGAAGGAAGCTTTGAGAGATGTCAGGAAACAAAACAACACTTCTTCCTACGTGCGATTCAAAGCAAACAGAGAAAAAAGTTTCAGAGGGGCAGTCCTCTCCAATGGCTCTCCACCTCTGGAAAAGGGCAACTGGTGAAGAATCATTTTATGACAAGAGGAAATAACCTCAAGTGGTGCGACAGGAGGTTTACCTTGGATATTAGAAAAAGTTTCTTTCCCAAAGATGTTGTCAAGCTCAGTCTGCCCAGGGAGTCCTCATCCCTGGAGAGATTTGAAAAGCTGTGGAGATGTGGTACTGAGGGACCTGGGTTAGTGATGACGTGGCAGTGCTGGGTTAATGGCTGGACTCAGTAGTCTTAAAGGTCTCCTCCAACCAAAAATGATCCTGTGGCTCAACATGCCACAGCACCCACGACATGACAGCAGAAGATTATGTCAATGTTCAAGGGAACTGCACAGACAATCTCACGGCTCTGCAAGTGCTGCCTCCATGCCGCACTTCTGGGCTTCAGCTTCCCTATAGATCCCTGCTTATAACCTCCCACGATCCCATTATTTGAATGCAAAGCCAGACACGAGCCAAGCCAGACGTGAGCCAAACCAGCGAGCCGTGCTGTAACGTTTCAGCAATCGACATCTCCCAAGAGCTTCCATCAGAAACGGAACGAAGGAAGTAAAAGTTGACACGACTGTAACTTACGCAAAACACCCTCTGTCCCAACGTTACAGGCTGCAAAAGGAGAAATGCACCCTGCTGGGGATTACTGCTTTGGATCAACCCTACTTATAGAACCAGGCCTCCCCACAGGTACTTATCTATGAAAACACGACACAGGGAGTGATTCAAAGCAATTAGCACACTGCAAATGTGACATATACAAATACAATCTGTTTGAATGCTGCCAATTCTGCCGTGTTGTTTCCATTTATCCCGATGATGAGAAGCAGGATTTTCATCTGAGATCCTACAAATTCGTGCCTTTCACACACTGAACAGCAACCATCTGTGATAAACAGGAAGGGCAATCACAATGTTTTTGTCTCCAAAGTAGGTAGAACTCCAACAATATAGTTCTAAAGCGTGACCTACAACCTTCTGCTGTGTTTATGGAGGTAAACACTAGGGATTTTCATTCTGCGAGAATGACAAGGCAGCCTCCCCTAACTCTGGATGAGGAGGGCAACCTCTGACTTCAAACGACGTTACCACTACCCAACAAATCCATCGTAACCTTGTATGCTGCACCTCAGAACACACACACGATGCAGGATCTCTTTTGTACAGCAGACAGACTTTAAAACTCAACAGATGTCTCCCGCTCTCTTTCCTCAACCGGGACTGAGTTTTGGACGCCAGAGCACTCACCTGTGACTAAAGGCGTTTGTGCAGTTGGCTGTTCCAGTAAGACCATGTGTTGCAGAAGAGGGTTATGTGCAGTTCCCCCATCTCTTTCCAACGTTGTAGTGCTCAAGTAGGGAGTGAGGTGAGTGCCAGGAAATAAAGAGATCCTCTGCTGTAAGGTTGGGATAGCAAGCCTCTCGGCATCCTGCTGCGCTGATCCCCCCTGGGAAGGCACGGGACAGCGAGTTACAAGATAAGTCAGCACAACCAACATTTCAAGGGCTGCATCCCCAGACCACTTACGCTGGAAGGGCCAGTTGCAGGCAGTCCTAGTGTGATGTTGGGCAAAGAAGGAGATGTGTAGAGTGGAAGCTGTGTTACGGAGCCTTCACGATTCACGAGTCTGTGAGCCAGGTTGGTCTGGAAACAAAATCAAGAACATTGGTCTGATGAGAGAGCAACACAAGGGGGAACTTCTTTGCTGTCAGGGTCACGGAGCACTGGAACAGACTCCCCAGGGAGGTCGTGGAGTCTCCTTCTCTGGGGACTTTCAAGGCCGCCTGGATGCGTTCCTCTGTGATCTGTGTTAGATAGTTTTGTCCTGCTCCGGCAGGGGGGTTGGACTCGATGATCTCTTGGGTCCCTTCCAACCCCTAACATCCTATGATCCTATGATCCACGGATGGGATCAAGGACAGAGCACAACTGCTGTGAGAACGTACCAGAAACATACAGAGGGTGGAACTCCACTGCTGACATTCTCAAAATGAGAATTCTTTACTGTCAGAATGACAGAGCACTGGAACGGGCTGCCCACAGAGTTCGTGGAGTCTCCTTTTCTGGAGGCTTTCAAACCTGCCTGGGTGGGTTCTTGCGTGGCCTGCCCTAGGTAGGACTGTTTTGCTTTGGCAGAGCAGTTGAACCAAATACTCTTTAGAGGTCCTTTCCAACCCCTAAGACTCTGTGGTTCTGTAAGGCTATGAACTAGTGAGCAGGGGAGGTAAACTGGGCTTCAGATTCAGCCCAACCAGGCACATACAAGGTGCACACCCTGAACACCAGTGCTGTGGCCACACAGGGGAGATGACACCAGAATGACCAACAGTCGGATGACCTTGCTCTGCAACTGCCCCCAGCCTCACCACCCTACAGAGAGAACCTTCATCATCTATCTGATCTTTCTTGGAGACTAAAGATCACCCCTACATCTTCACTTGCACTCTGCTTCTGCTCACCCTTCACGCAGTGCAACTGCAAAAAGATTTCACAGCTTTCTTCGCTGTCTGAAGTATTTGCCCTTTGAAAGCTGAAACAGATTATCTTAAAGAAGTAATGAAAAGACATTACAATGGCTGCTGTTTTCTTTAGCAAATCACAGTCAATTTATGCTATTTACTAGCACACTTCAGCTTAAAATCAGACTTCAAAATTTATCAGGCTTCCAAATTTCATCAGAAAGCCATAAGGTTGCATTTCTGTAACAATTCCCTGATTTCCAGGGTGAAATGCAAGACTTACTGAATTACCTGCTGGCCGTCTAAGGCAGGAACACTTCAGTGAAAATACCTTTAATTTTCAAAGCCAGATTGCTAAAGAACCCCATTATGAAAATTACAATAAACTGTTACGATAACAAGCGTGCTCATCACCCTGAGTTCTCTGCAGGTGATTTTCTAACTCACACAAAACGTGGATCTCAAAAGGCTTTCTGTAGAATTTCTACTGTTTAACTGAGGCACCATTGTGAGAGAAGTAGTATTACACGAGAGAAAAGTCTACATTGCTGTAACAGAGCCCAAAGAATGGTTCTACACTCATTTTAGACTTAAATTCATAGTCTTGTAAGTTAGTGAGACATTACAGGGTACTTTGTCTGCTGTGGGGCCTGGCCAGCTGTGGATAAAAAATCCAGGTAAGGGGAAATATTTGAGGGGTGGGTGCCAGGAGGATGGAGCTGGGCTCTTCTCAGTGTCATCTAGTGATAGGACAAGGGGCAATGGTTGTAAGCTGGAACATAGAAGGTTCCACATCAACCTGAGAAGGAACTTCTTCTCACTGAGGGTGATGGAGCACTGGAAGGGGCTGCCCAGGGAGGTTGTGGAGTCTCCTTCACTGGAGATGTTTAAGACCCGCCTGGATGTGTTCCTGTGTGACTTGGTCTAGGTGATCCTGCTGTGTCAGGGGGATTGGATTGGATGATCTTTCGAGGTCCCTTCCAATCCGTAATGATTCTATGATTCTATGAAACCTCAGAAAACCCTACAGCTACCTATGGGGTGATACTAATTAATTAGTTATTAGAATCATAGAATCGTTAGGGATTGGAAGGGACCCCGAAAGACCATCAAGTCCAATCAAACCATCCTGCACTGGAAATAAAATTTCCTCTGGAAATTTAACTGAACCAGCTGGCAGCTTTTACAGGACAGTCCACCTCTGCTCCTGAGCTTGGTACTGCCTGTGAAAGAAGGACAAGGGGAGTAACATATTCCCATCTGTCACTGTTAGCAGTTAACTGGGCTGCCTTTCAAACGAGCTCTTCAACGTGTCACTAACCCAGCGGTCACTCTCCCAGTGTCCAGCTGTGTCTAAATTCCAAGTGCTCCACTCACGTCCACAAAGGCATGGAACGACAGACCATGGGGTCATGGTTTGAGGCTAGAAAACTTAGAATAGAATATCCAGCCTGGACATTAGGAAAAGGTTCCTTAATCTGAGGGTGGTGGATCGCTGCAACAGGCTACCTAGATCAGTTCAAAGAATAAATCTGGTTTCAGGATCCCAGTTAACAATTTGCTGCCCTTGAGGAGCAAACCTGTGGGGAGCATGTTGCTGTGGAGCAGTTCCTGATGAGGACATGCAGTTGTGCTTCCCCACACACCACTTCTCCCAAGCAATTCTGAGCCCTACTGGCAATTTTGCTTTAATTTAAACCACATAATGTGAGCATGCCACATTGAGAAGAAGATAGTTATTGTCAGCAGAGCAATGAAATATTTTACTGCTATCATAACTGAAACAAAACTACATAAACTACATCTATTTTCTCTCTGAACAATCAATATGCTCTAGTTGTGCCTCAAACTATCTCCTGAGGATTTGTTTTAAAAACAGCGACGAGGCAAACGCAGCAGCTTGACACTATCAGCATATGGTATTTAGCAGCAGTCTCATCACTTGAAATACACAGATCCCATCCACGGGTTGTACACAAGCATCTCTTCAAATTGCACAGACGAGAACGATCTCAGCCTGTGCAATTTCCTTCTGCAGTCAAGCACTTTTTATAGGCTCGCACCAACTGCAGCGGCGATGAGCATCACGTACCTTTCAGAGAGAGAAAAGACTTTTGGTTTAAAAAACAGTACTTAAAAATAGATGTTGTCTGCTCTAAGAGGAAGCAGAGAGCTGTAGCCTTTCCATGCCAAATACAGGCACTGAAACTTCAACAATGGTAGCTCAGATGTCTTTATTGTCATTATCATCATTAGAGGTCTGATGAACTTCCAGCACACCTGAAAGGATTCAGGAGGCAACCAAGCAAACTAAGGAGTAAAGATACCTCTTGCTTATTTCAAATAAAACCTGAGACTAAGTATGAAACACCGAAAGCTGGCAACGTTGGGTTTTTTCCCAGAAACACTTAAGTCTTTCTAAATACATATGCCTAAACATTTCTAAGTGGGAACATGAGAAGTCCTGGTGAAGTGGTATTTAAAAAAAAATCACCAACACGTGGGTTACCAGGCAAAACTACTTCTACTGAAGAAGATTACTTTAAAGAATCCCAACCCCTGGCTTGCCCAGTTATTTCTTCCCAAATGAACCTGCACAGGCAAATGGGTAAGAGAACACAAAATGCAGGAACAAAGTGTAGAGTTATTTTTTCTGCTAAAACAAATGTAAAGGACTAGGACATGGAGCTGAGCCATTCGAGTTCGCCTGAAAGACTGGGAGGAAGGAAAAACAGTTTGTGCAACAGGTTCCTGACATTCTGTTTGCCATTGGCCAGTGATTCGTGTTTCGCTCTGCTCTGCGACGCCGATGACGCTGAAGGTAGAAGCAGTTTTCACACTGGAACTGCACACTCATTTCTATGGGGGGTTTTTCCCCCCCCCAAAATTACAAAAAAGTGGAAAAAGCCCCTCTGGTCGTTACTGTCAAGTGAGTGAAAACCAGATTTTCTTCCTCCTTTATGCAATGACTGCTTGGAGGTGGCTCAGCACAGGCTGCTCTCGTTCAAGTTCAGGACGAACAAGCTCCTTCCTCTGCACCAGCAGCATCACTGTGAACTACCCGCTGCTCTCTGTGGTTCAGGACAACTCCCAGGGAAAGGACCTGCCAGTGCAGCGATCTTCTTCCAGACTGCCTGCACCGCTCCAGCCTCACCCTAAGTTACAGAGCTGCCGCGTTGCAAGCAGCTGACTACAAGAGTTCTTCTTACGATCTGTGTCTTTTACTAAGTCTTGGTGGTCCAGTCACGCCGGACTACCTCCAGTTATTTAGTCAAAAACCAAAATGGTTAAGGAGAGTATTACAGCTTCACCTTCACCTGCATGAGCTAACGCTGACTTGTGAGAAGCTGCTCTGTTTGTATCAAGCAAAATTGTCCAATCCACCAGTTTTCCCATCACCAGTTAACTAGGAATTTGCAGTTTGCTAAGTAGAGACCAGACTGACAGCTCCTGGATCAGCAAACCAAGTAAAACAGTGCTAGTCTTCCTGGGGTTCATGCAAACCTGTCTATTTGGGTTGACGGTTAGACCTTATGTCGGCGGTCTTTTCCAGCCTTAACGATCTGAGATGTGCCCTTGGCTCAGCTGATCTTTGGTTCTGCAAACCCTGTAAACAACCCTGTACATAAGGTACCTTCTTCCAAGGCTGCTCCAAACTATGATGCTGTTGGTATGTGTCTCAAAAGTTAAGTCTCTTTAGAGCAGCTTCAGCTCCCAGTGCCAAGTGACGCCTCCACCTTGCACCATCTTCATCTTTACAAGAATTGCCTAAATCTTGTAGCAGGCTCCAGTGGATGGAGCTAAGTGTTGGATCATCTGGCAGAAGACAGGGTAGAGTAGAAGGCACACTGCCTATACTAAATGCTGTTACACTACATCAAAAATAAAAACAGTGAAAATATGTGGAAAACTAGAGAGCCATAAAGGCTTACATTTATATGATAGAAAGTTCCTTTCAGTCCAAATGATGACTTGAGGAGAAGAAGCCCAAGACTGTTTTTACAGTGCCTATGTCCACACAGACATGATATTCACGGGGACAGCAGTTAATGGTATGCTGGATAGAATAAAATGCACTAGTGATGTGACACGACCACACTGGTTTTCTGCACAGTGGAAGCCAGTTAACATGGCTGTTACCCAAGGAAGTTGTGTCTGCCCCATCCCTGGAAGTGCTCAGGGCCTGGTTGGATGGGACCTTGAGTAACCTGATCTAGTGAAGGTGCTCCTGCAGCAGGGCTGGAATTAGAGATCATCTTTAAGGTCCCTTCAAACTCTAGCCACGCTATGATTCCTTCACAAAATGCTGGGTTTCAGTAACCCTGAGCTGAGAAGCTGCCACGCTGAATTAACTCCAGGTTATCCAGCCTGATACCCTACCCTTGACATCTGTAGCAGATCCCTCAAGTGATGGTGAAAGCTTATGGGATTATAAACGAGCACATGGCATCATGCCTTGGGCTTTCAAACCCCTAAGTGGGGAGGAAAAGGTTAAATCCATTCCCTTTAACCCTGTTTCTGGTCTGGCCATGTTTAAATTAACCTACTAGGCACCACAAATTCCCCTTACACATGATCTACGAGAACAGATTTGAAAACACTCGTGTTTGACCAGGAAACGCTCTTCGGGCTTCACCTTCCTCAATCATGTTATTTTTACTGTCTCCTCACAGCAAAACCACTACAAGTCACCACAAGCAGCTTGTGAGCTGGCTCCAACTAGATTTAATAAACAGATAATGCATCCTGTCAGCTCAGATTGAGAGGTAATTCCCAAAGTCTGCTCCAAGTCACGATCTAGGGTTTTTTTTCATAGCATGGTGCTCACTGGCTGATCCACTGAAATTCCTAAAACTCTGCAAAGACGGATGACAAAGCCAAGCGTGAAAAGTCCGAGTGAGGAAGAGCTCTGTACCTCTGCTTGGATACTCGTGACTGATCCTGCAATTCCGTTCTCGGTGCTTATGTTATTGGAGCTGTTGTTTGGAGAACTGGGACCAGATCCAGGAGCACTGTTGCATGCAGAGTCTAAAAACACATCCAAAACCAACTTTTAGCACTACAACCAGTCTCTATGACGGTATTCAGACAGATAACAACCCTTCAAGTTTTGTTTTGGAGGCAAGCAACCCTCCTCCTCCCACCCATCTCCCCCCTAAGTCTTCCCAGAGCTCTTAAAATACTGACAAACACTTCTGAATGGTGTGTGTCCAAGTACCTACTTACCATATTGATGTCTTCTCCTCATGAGAACTTCTCTTCGAGGTGATTAATCAATTTAAGTATTTATAAAGAGATAATAAAAGACATGGAAGACTTGAAGAGACCAAACTGGAGGATCTCACATTGTCCTGCTTAATTTTTCTAGAAGTGCTTCTCTCACCTCCATCAGCCTATGACCCTAAAGCCATCCTCTTGCCACATATTGCATCACATTTCATGCTGGAACAACCAGGGAACAGTCCCAACACTGGCATTTTCCCATGCATGGTTGTGGTGTATCTGGATTTACTGGAAACAGGCCAGCAGCACTGAGTCCTCAGGCTAATCGTGCATGAGAGCTGACCTTTGCTTTTCCTAAAGAGGTTTTTCTGGTGCAGGTCTCCTCAGCCCCGGGCACCTGCTAAGTGCCCACGCGCTGTGCCGAGTTCTCGGAGATGCGCCCTCACAGAATCCAGCAGCTCCCATGACCCGGAGCAAGACAAAGCTGCCTCACGAGAGTGGGACGTTGCCAGGAAGGCAAACCATTTTAAGAAACATAAAAGCTGCCTGAACAGCACAGGACTGGATGGCAAAGTGGCCACGGTCGTGTTTTACAAACGTCAGGTAAAGCCCAACAGTAAATCTGTTTCAAATCACTGCTTGGCTCATTTTTTTGCAAAACAGTGTCTCATTGGAAAGACTCAAGGCAGAATTCACTTCCCTCAAATAAATATGTTATCACCTGAACACTCAGAAATTCTTCTCAGCTTTGAATATTTTATCAACAGGCTCCCTGTGAACACTCGGACCAGCACCGCTGAGGCAACCAGTCTGAAATCAAAGCCTCCCCATTAATGATACAGGAATGACAACATGCAAGGACCACACGTGAAATTCCAACAGCCAGAAATCTTCCCTCAGAAGGTCTCCCACCTGGTGCAATTTTTTTTTGGAAGGTAAATGACACTAAACATTTTATCTGAACGCTCCTTCTCCCTAAGAACAGGGCTTGCCCAATCAATGCCAGAAGAGTTTCCCAGCAGCTGCAATGGTTCAGACTGCTGCAGCCTCACAGTGGCTCTAGGGTGCCCCAATAGAAATAAAAGCCAATTGTTAGAGTTTGGAGGATTTGAAGAAACTATTTATTTATCGCAGTGTTTTGATCCTTGCAAATACCTCCAGCGGAACAGCAAAGAGATTTTAAGTTTTTTTAAAAAGAAGTCTTGTTGCTTTTTGTTGGCTGTGCACTCAGGGAGGCATCTTGCTAGCAAGAAACAGCCCCGAGTAACACCCAGCCAAGCACCTAACACTGAACTTCTCCTCAGAAAGCAACTCGGGAGAGTTTATGTGTTTGGAAAAAACACTCAGACTGCATGGAAAATGTTATTTTCTGGGATCCTGACACTAATTATAACATATTGAAACTCATGCCCACTACATAGACTTAGGGACAATACCTGTCACCTTCGAACTGTGCCTCTGTGAAGGATGCATTCATCAAGGATTAACGTCTATTCCCTGACGTGGGGCTTGTTTTAGAAGTTATTTTCCATTCAAAAATCCACTCATACTGTAACAACTCGGATATTTTTCTAGCCAGGCTCCAGCCTGGCATCTTGAGACAGTTCCATGCATGCTGAGAGGCATCAGCTCGTCTGAATGATGACAAGTGTCTGTCCTCAAGTGAGACGAGGCTGGAGAAGCTGTCACACAGCGGCACTTACCCAGAGGCAGCCCTAGATGGTGCTAAGAATTAACTTTATGGTAATCTATAGCCTCTACTTGACTCTGATTCCTCCTTGCAAACTTTACTCCCAGAAGAATATTCTTTTTCAACAAGAAACTGTCAACTAAGTAGTCAGTCTGAGCTAGAGACATGTCTAAAAAATGTTTTAAAACTTTGGCATAATTACTTAACAAGGAACCATGGCAGCGTGCCCAAAGCCTAAGACAAACAGGGTCTGTAGAGCATTTACTGTTGGAGGACGACAGCCACAAATTATGGGCTCCCCATGGATATTAACGGGATCACTTTTCAGAAATCCTGTTTCTCAGCAACCTGATTGCGCTGGTGGCATATCTACATCTGCCTGGGCATGTCTTAAACCATCCAAAAAGCTCATGGGGTTGGTAACACTGCCTCCACAGACCATGGCTGCTGATGCCCAACGAGTTCATCTCTGTCCACTTTACCCCAGTTTCTCTAAGGCTACGAGGCACACGGGAGACAAAGACTGCAGAATGAAGTGGACGCAGGAGCTCGTTTTGGAAAGGGACATCTCAGAGCACGTGGCCATCAACACAGGTTTGTTGCTTACCCGACGTACCTGTGACGTCCAGCGGGCGCTTCTTAAGAGCAGTAACCACGGGCCCATCTTTCCTGCGCAAGAGGGGGCTGCTCCGTCTCTCAGCAACTTTTTGCTTTAGTCTGGATCGCAACTTCAGGTTGGGTTCAGACGCTGGACAGCAGAAAGAAAAGCAAACAGTGCTTTGGTTAGTTTGGTTAGTTTTCACTCAACACGAAGGTTTGGGAGCATTTCAGCATTTGCAGAAGCCTAAATGAAATCAAGTCGTTTGATCAAAGCAAACAACAGGTTGCAGCCAATGTGACACCTGGAGTCATGGGCAATGGAAGTTAACAGCCTTCAAACATTAAAAAAAATCACCCCGCAGTGTCCTCTCAGATGAAGACATGGACTCACAAGCTGTTGTGAACCGACCTGGACTCCTGCAGAGAACATCATTCACGTCCCCTAGCTTCCCACTTCTGCTCAACTTTCCTCCAAACCAGAGCGAAACCTAACTTACAGAACCAAAAACATCAACACAGGAATTGGTGAGACAACTGAGATGTTGCTGTCTGGGCAGCATGGAGCATCCGAATGGGGCTGAGATACTATCTGCAACATGTTGTTGAAGTGGGCAGCTCCACACCTTTGGAGTCACCTGACCCCAGGGTGAGCTGGCCTAGGGAGGAACACCAGAGGAAAGGGAAGCATGAAAGCCAAACCCCACAACCCAAACAGGTCAATGTTTTCCTGCTCGTTCACCTCCCTGAAGCAACTCACCTTGGAGTCAGATGAGCCTGTGTCAACCTGAGCCAGTGTCAACTCCAGAAAAAGGGCATGAGAGTGTGGCCAAGGCCAAAGCAGGCAGCAGGGAGGAGGTTTGTTTATTTAGGGAGCAACCTGGTTGCATCATCACAGCCACAAAGTTAAACCGTATCTAAAACCACATCAAACGCTTGGAGAACGCAGGGCTGCCCCGGGTAGGTGGGTAGGTGTGTGTGTATTTCCCGCGACCACGGTCTGACTTGCTTTGTATACACCACACCTCTGAGAGTCTCTCTGAAAACATTCTGCTGTGCCCAAATCCAGAGACTTCACTTCTCCTAACGCCACAGAGCAGAGCTCCTGGGAACCCCTAATACCTCCGGGTTAATGACAGCTGGCAACGCTGAACACGTCTGCACGGCAAGGCTTAGCAGGTTTTTACAAAGGTAATGAAGCCTTAAGTCAAGATTCCTCCTGCAAGATGATTTTCTCTGCAAACTTGCTGATCTCTCGGGTATACGTGAAATATCTGCTTTGGTCCTTGAAGGCTCCTGACAGTTACAAGACTGGTGAACTGGCCCAATCTTTTCCCTTCTTCACCCTCTTAACAACTCTGCAGCTTAATCCCTTTGAACTGGCAAATCCTTACCATTAACTCCTGATACTCTCAGCTCCCCACACTCCAGGGCCATTAATCCACACTTCTTTAGAAGAATTAAAATGGAGTTTACAAACTGATTTGAATTCACTACGTCTGGCTACAGATGTATTTCCCTACAGTTGGCTTTGACCACCGGGTCACAAAAAAGATCAGACCCAATAAAGTTAATTGCAGGGCCCAAAAATCAGAAGGCTGATGAATTTGAGATCAAATACTCCAAGTTAAGCCATCAAAACAGTTCTTTGATGAAACCTCTGAGAGGGGGAAATAAAGATGTTAAAAAAACACAGCTCTCCATGTATGTTTTAGACAAAAAAATACCAGCAAGAAATAAAAGCACTAAAAAAAGTGCTAGGCTAGTCTGGATGATGTTTAAAATGCAGTATGAAGTACATTAGCAAAGGAAGAATCATCTTATACAGCATTTGCATACAAAATGGCAGGGGACCCCATGCAAATCTGCCATGTGCTCCCAGGGCAACACTAGACTTGCTGAAACACAAGTGTATGCTCTAACTAGCTACTTTAGAAAGTTCTCCTCAAAACAGGAGATGAGTTAGTATTTTAAAAGCAGTGTCTAGGTGCGTGAACACTGGGTGCCTGGTCCCACCTCCTCTAAATCACATCTTTAATTTGTTCAAAACATGGAGTATTAGGTGCTGTCTAGATGCCCCAGTCAAGACTTCAGAGAGCAAACAGGAACGTGTCACAGCAAGATGCCCACACATCCACTTCAGATACATCGACACTGCCAACCAGGAGATGAAACCTAAGCCCATGCCACAGCTGTTGAAAGGATCTGTCTTCTGACAAAGAGAAACATAACAGAGCCTGTACTTCTGCGTAAGATTTACTCACATGCAGTTTATTCTCTGCCTAGAACTCCTTCACACTTCCCAATGAGGGTGACGGAGCACTGGAACGGGCTGCCCAGGGAGGTTGTGGAGTCTCCTTCCCTGGAGATGTTTAAGACCCACCTGGATGTGTTCCTGTGTGACTGTAGGTGATCCTGCTGTGGCAGGGGGATTGGACTAGATGATCTTTCAAGGTCCCTTCCAATCCCTACTGATTCTATGATTCTATGAAAAGCAATGAGTTATGATTTGTCAGACAAAAGTATTCTCAGGCAAAACTCTTGCATGTACTTCTCCTCTGCTCTCTCAGCTGGAGGATCGAGTTCTGAAACACCAAGCAATCTACTTAAAGTGTTTGTTTAGTTCACTCTGATTTTGCTGTGTATCACCCAGATATAATCCCAAATCTAACATGTCATCAAGACCTCAGAGAGCATAATCTCTCCTCACAATTAACCGGGTGAGATCCAGACCCAAGTAGGCAAATTAAAATTCAGCCCAGGCAACATGGAACAGCCTCAAAGAATGTACACAGAGCATATTTTATAATAAAAGATGTAGCTTCCAACAGAGGCATTTCCAAAGCTCAAAACAATAATTTGAGCTTATTCACAGGGTTTTTAAACTGCTCATACATCAACAAGACCAAGTGGGGCTCAACAAGACCAAGTGTAAGGTCCTGCATCGGGGTCGAGGCAATCCTCGGCACAAATACCAGCTGGGCAGTGACTGGCTGCCGAGTGGCCCTGAGGAGAGGGACTTGGGGCTGGTTGTGGACCAAAAGCTCAACATGAGCCAGCAGCGTGCACTTGCGGCCCAGAGGGCAAACTGGATCCTGGGCTGCATCAGGAGAAGTGTGGCCAGAAGATCGAGGGAGGTGATTCTCCCCCTCTNTGATTCCAATCCACCTGAGTGATTCTGATTCTATAAGTTCTCCAGTGAAGAGATCCTGCTGTGGCAGGGGGATTGGACTAGATGATCTTTCGGGGTCCCTTCCAGTCCCTAATAATTCTATGAAAAACAGACTTTTCACCTGAAGAGAGCTGTCCTTCAGAAGTATGAAATACAGACTGAAGCAACACAGAACGATCAATGCCAGCCAAAAGAGGTTTAGTGCTCTCTCCAGAACACTGAGCCCACCAAACACTTTCCCAGGCTCACCCTGCCAGGCAACTGCCCAAGCAGTGCCTTGCTCTCCATTGCTGCTAAAAGCCTAAGAGAGCTGGAGACAACATCACAACACTGCCTGGTTTTCTACATGGGAAAGTGAAATCTTCTACACAAACACCGTGAAGTAATCACAAAAACCAGCCCGATTCCTGTTCAGCAAACAAATGAAGCCCGTGCCCAAGTCTGAGTCAGCTTCCACAAAGCCAGTGGGATTTCTTAAGCACTGACATTCTTCGTTTGGCCTATAGTAAGGATTTATACAAAGAATATTTTGTTTTCCTCTGAGTAAATCAGTAACTAGAACATAAGCCAAAAGCTTCCCTAGTTTTCACAAGCTCAAACTCAAGTTACCCCTCTTATACGTCATTTATTGCAGCAGGACCCGTGTAATCCAATTCTTCAACGTTTATGTCATTCTCATTGTTTTCTTCCTAGAACTGCATCCCCCTAAGCTGCTGAACTAATCTGACATTAAGTCTGTGCAAGTCAAAAAACACAAAGTCCTGGGCAGAGTTTGTCCTGTTCCCATTGCCCATCATAAAAACCCAACAAACTACCATGAAAAGCCTGATCCTACTCCTTGAACATCTTAATTTTGGTTGAAGTGGACTAAGAAGGGCTGCTATTCCTTTATTACTATCTTTAAGCCTCACACTGAGTCTCTTCAGCCAAGCAAAGGCCAACGAAACTACCTTGACACTCTCCTAACACTCAGGTCACCCCAGTTCAGATTTTTGCACAGTCAAGATTTTGAATAAATTATCTTTCCCTTAAGCAGGAGGGACCATATGTTCTATGACTGAGCTCGCAGTCCCAACTCTGCAGCCTCTAACCCTCCATCTGGCTCTATCCCAGACTTTCACTATTGATCCTCCACGTGCACGGTGTGGTCTACTGTGCCCAAAAAACATGGTTCATGACCTAACCGGTCAGGAACACGTGGTAAAGCTGGACTGTGGTCAAACAAAGAGACTGAAAATCATTTCACCATTATCCCTCTGAAGGCCAAGTGTGCTGATGGTTTTGGTTTTCAAGACTGTTATGCATCAGCATGGAGTGGGACAGATGTCCATTTGTAGAGTCCTACAAATCTATCTAGTGGAGACAAGTACCAGAGGGCAAAACTGGCAGTGGAAATCTCCTCAACTAATAAGAAAAACAAGAATAAAAAGAAAGCAGCCTGTTGTTCTGCAGAACAACCCCCAACTTTTTAATGATCTTGGCACCATGCTGGACAGCATCACTTGAAATAAGTCATCCAGGAAAACCTCACCCAAAGTACTGTGTCCAGTTCTGGAGCCCCCAACACAATATGGATGTGGGCCACTTTGAGAGTGTCCAGAGGAGGGCCACAAAATTGATTAGAAAGCTGATGCAGCTCTCTTATGAAGGAAGGCTGAGAGCTGGGGTTGTTCAGTCTGGAGAGGAGAAGACTCCAGGGGGATCTTATAGCAAAACTTCCAATACCTGAGAGGGGGCTACAAGAAGGCTGGGAAGAACTGTTCACAAGGGCAGGGAACGATAGAAAAAGGGGTCATGGTTTGAAGCTGGAAAAGGGTAGATTTAGGCTGGACATTAGGAGAAAGTTCTCTAATCTGAGGGTGGTGGATCATTGGAACAGGTTGCCTAGAGAGGTGGTGGAGGCTCCATCCCTGGAGAAATTCAAGATCAGGCTTGATGGGGCTCTGAGCAATCTGCTCTCGTTAGAAACGTTCCTGCTTGTCGTAGAGGGGTTGGACTAGATGACCTTTAGAAGTCTCTTCCAACCCAAGACATCCTATGATTCTATGAAAAGGCCAGAGAAAGATATTTCTTGAGTTCTTCTCCTTTTCTTCACATTTGCATGAGCACTGTGACAGGACTATTAAAGGTAGGACTGTGTCCTTAAAATGAAACCTTATTAAAGGCCAATGTTTGGTTCTTTTTATGCTGAAGTTGAGTCGTCAGCAGCAGCAAGAAGGCCTTAACACCTGTTAAAACCAGAACACACTGTTGACACTTTATGTAGAGCTCCACCAGCTACAAAAGTTGGTAAAAGCAGAGCATAATGAAACACCCCAAAGGTTTCAGCTGTGCATTGTGAAAAATGGACTAGAAAAGCAAACATGAGGAAATGTCACATCTTGTCTCTACCCTTTCATTTCCAAAGTCTAAATAAAGGCAGCAGCTTTGCTCAAAGTATTATCTGAGAGGAAAGATAAGAGGCAGGTAGAAGGGGCTAAGGAAGAGAAAGGAGTGAATGAGCTCCTCTCCAAGGTGGTTTCTCCAATGAAGCATTTAAAGCAGCACAGAGCTCTGCAGAAGGCAGGAGAAAAGCTTGCAACTTCCGTAGGGGAACCAAAAGCCTGCAGTGTCTGTAGCAGAGAGAGCTACTGGTTGCCTGAACGTGAGAGCAGCGAGCAGCTACAGAACATGGGAGACCCCAGCACGTGACCAATAGTGGCCACAACTTTTGGGATCATCTACTGGTGTGGATGAGGTTCTCAAAAACCCCACAGGCATTTCAAGCTCAAGAACTCTGTTTATATATGTAAGACCAAGACAGGGAGAAAATGGTAGTCCCGTGGTACCCCCTCTACCTTTTCTTAAAGTCTCATGGGCCAATCACGCAATGGGTTTTGTGCTGTGGTCTCCACCTAGAAACCCAGCATGTTTTCCTAGCTCTGATCTCATTATCCTTTCAGCTGGATTCAACAGCTCAAAGGCCAAGTGTCTCAGCTATGGTCAGAACACACACAGAAGTGAAGCTGTGAATGCTCTGTGCAGGGATGGAGCTGAAAGGACCAAGAAAGAGAAGGGTGGGTTCACTGAATGACTGAGGTTCTGGGCGTCCCAGAGCCCCTGCTCCTGAAAAGTGACACTAATCCAGTAGTTTTTGTAAAGTCTTCTACTAAAAGTGGTTTCTTCTTTAATGCACCATTGTCAACACTGTGCAGTAGGTGTTTCAATGAGAAGTGCTTTGAAGGGAAGTGCTGGCTTTTGCCCCAAGGACTCCCAGCCCTCATGTCAAAAGAGCATCTGCTTGATCAGAACCCTGAACAAAAACAAGAGGTCTCCGTAAGTCCTGACTACAGGTAAACCTCAGCTCTGTAGAGAAGCGTCCGTGGAACACAACTCCCAACCGCTGGTGATGAAGAGCAACATGGGAGCAAAGAACCTGCTGGTGTGCATTTAGATGTGACCGGCAGACGACTGAAGCAAAGAAGCACTTGGTGGTCCTCCAACTGCACGTTGGTTTGTTGCAGCTCACTGACATGTCAATGGGCTGCTCTGAAGAGCTGTTCTGCAGCACCATAGCAATAAAGTAATTTTTGCCTTTAACAAGTTATTTTTGGATTAGAAAGACTGACGTCCTCTGCTTGGAGCAGGGAAGGGTTCTTATAACAATAGGGATTTCTCAGGCAGGTCAGTGCCTCCTCTCAGCAGAACAAACCCCAAGGCAGCACGTGGGGGCCTGGGATACGGCGAGCCGCCCAGGAAAGCCAGACCTCCAGCCACGTCAGCTGGAAGGACAGACAACGTGGGTGGGAAAGCAAAGATGCTCAGAATCTCAGCGACACTCCACGCCGTACAGAGCTCAGAGATTTTCTCTGAATTACACTCCCACACCACATCGGGCTTTCAGCCTACTCTGTTTTCCGCTAAACAATCTTTGTCATGAAACAAACCACTTACAACATTCGAATAATCAGAAGCAACTCTAGAGAGGAATTATGCCTTTCTTCACAAACGTAGCACTTTATTTATTGACAAATCTCTTCATTTTCCCTTTTCTTTCTTTTGAATACAAGTTCAGAGCAGTTTCACCTGCTTAGCTGCAAGTAATACTCAAACAAGTCCATATTTCTGCAAACCCACAAGGAAACCAACATCATCAGGGGATGCTGAATGATTTCCTCTCTCGGGGTCCTCTCCTTTGCATGGAAAAAAGAGAATGTTGGAAAACAAGAGACAGTTAGTGCTAACCTGCGGGCTCCACGTATCCATGGTCCAGGGAAGGACCACGCTTCCTGTTTCATGCGCAGCAAGGGACCCTGTAGCCTAGGTACATCTCACCATCACCCAGGACAGCGATGAGTCCCCATCCCTAGAGGGATTTGAAAGCCATGGAGATGTGGTGCTCAGGAACATGGTTTACCAGTGACCTGGCCGTGCTGGGTTAATGGTTGGACACGATGATCTTAAAGGTCTTTTCCAGCCTGAACGATTCTATCAGTCTATTTAAGTGCAAGTTGTGACGCAGAAGTTGTAGTTCCCAGTGTGCTTGTGGCTGGTTCAGGCACATGAACATCAATCTTTTCCATTTGTTTTAGGACTTCAGTGGTCTGGAAGCTGCGGTGGGTACTGGGACCATCAGCACGGGCAATGTATTTGTCAGATTCCTTCTGCAGTAGGTGCTGAAATTCAGGAAAACCACGGGCCAGGTCTGAAGCAAGGTCTCCTTTTGTTGCATTCCTTTACTCCTTAAGTCACTGCAGCAAAAGGGTGCTAAGCCATGGGGTGACAATGCTAAAAACTTCTTCTTGGACCTTTCCTTGATGGTGTGGGCTGAGAAGACTGACAGATTTGTTTTTTTACCCTTTAACACACCATGAGACAAGCCTTTGTCCATCATCTATCAGCAATCCTGGTCAATGGGGGAGGTCCCAGATGACTGGAGACTTGCCAATGTGACACCCATCTACAAGAAGGGCAGGAAGGATGATCCAGGGAACTACAGGCCTGTCAGCCTGACCTCGGTACCAGGGAAGGTCGTGGAAATGTTCATCTTGGGGGTGATCACACGGCAAGTGCAGGACAACGGGGGGGATCAGGCCCAGTCAGCAGGGGTTCATGAAGGGCAAGTCCTGTTTAACCAACCTGATCTCCTTCTATGATCAGGTGACCCACCTAGTGGATGAGGAAAAGCACTGGATGTTGTCTACCTGGACTGCAGTCAGGCATTTGGCACCGTTTCCTACAGCATTCTGTTGGAGAAGCTGGCGGCTCATGGCACAGACAGGAAGACTCTTCGCTGGGTTAGAAACTGGCCGGATGGCCGAGCCCAGAGGGTGGTGGTGAACGGCATGAAATCCAGTTGGCGACCAGTCACAAGCGGTGTCCCTCAGGG